>MU224471.1:377697-418079 GCA_018584345.1 Thuja plicata
AATCCTGAGATAATGACAGAGAAACACAGCAAAGAGCACTAAATGCTCGAGGAAATGGTGCACAAAGGATTCGCCTAAATGTAGTGCTAAACAAACCTGCAGCACCAGAAAATGTTAATAATAACCTACGCAAAGACAAAAGAAAAACTAACGTATGCATAAAGAAAACTGAAAAGTTACAGAATTAGAATTATGAGAATCTCTTCATTGTGCCACACGATTAGTGTTTTGGAACAACTGGTCTTGTGTATCTGATATATGAACTTGTCAAGCATTATTGTTGGAAGTACCCAGCCATGTATATGCGGAATCACAAACTGTGAATGGAAATTGTTTGACAGAGTGCCTAATCAAAGAGATGCCATCAAATGAAATGAAATGAATGCAGTGGGCAAAGGGGTGGAATTACTACTCATTCCATTACCTCCTTTCATATGCAGACTGGGCATAAACATTGAGCCATAACAAAGCACATGAACAATGTGACAGGATATGGAAGACGCCATCCCACCGAGTGTAAAGGTTATAGATCAAAGGACGTGGATTTTCTGAGAAGGGTACATGCATGAAACACAAGAGAAACTAGTCAAATATTGTTGTCATAGAGACATCTTACAATGCAAAAAATGGAGGATACAAAGGCATGTAAACTGTTCAGCCAAATGCTTCAAATAACATCGAAGCTAAGATTCACAATTTGGATGAAAAGAGTTTTGAAACTTTTAAGAAAGTGCATTGGAGATTTTTTTTAGGTATTGTAGTTAGGATCATTCCAATACAGTTAAGACTCACGGCCTCTTTGACATACCACCCCGAAGAGATATCATTTCAAGGATGGAAAAAGAATGATTACCAAATGAACACAAAAATGGAGTTTTGCGAGGAAGCTAGATCTCAAAGAGATGTCATGGTATAGAAGTTTTTGAAGCTGTGTGTAAAACCCTGCAACAATACTGTTAGAAATTTGAACATGCAGAGATATAAACTTTAAGAAAACATGCAAGAAAGATATATAGATTAATAAAAGATTGTTTGTGTGATAAATCTGTAGGAAAGAGCGATAAGAAAAAATATATGCCTGCAAAGAGATGAAATAGAAGATATAAATCCTACAATAAATCAATGAGTTATAACCAGCAACAAAGATATAAGGCTGCTAATGAAACTATACAGAGATGTAAACGATATGACAACAAGGCTGCCCAAAAAAGGCAACTAACAGGATAATAAAAGAACAAAGATATCAAATTTTTAAATCTAACTATATACAACAAAAAATGATGAGAATGAAAAAAATACAATAGAAAATCTACAGAAAAAGATAGATTAAAGATATTCAATGGAAATTTTTAAACATATTAAAGCTCGGTTTTGAAAAAAACTATTGAAGAGCAGATCAAAGATATCTCCAAACCTGCACAACACAAAATAATGAATCTAATAGATAAGCCGGGTTTGGCGGTAAACTAGCCAAACCCCAAAAAAATTTGATTTTTTCAAATCAAATTAGTCAAAAAAAAAAAAAAACTCTCTCAAGAGTCTCCTTTGAATTGTACCTTCATGCAAACACTCAAAAAAAAGATTAAACCGCTCTGATACCATGTTAGAAATGGAAAAATAAATATGTAAATAAGCAATACCAGGAAAGAATCTAAGCGAGTTAATGCATGAAAAGATATTACCATAAGATAGGAGAGAGAAAGCTTCAAGATCCAACACCATGAGACAAGATATTTGAAAGGAGAAAGAAAAGAAAACCCCTTGTGTCATTATGAATGAGGCATGAAAAGCCTAAGAGACAGAGAGAGAGAGAGAGAGAGAGAGAGAGAGAATTTCTTATACAAAAGTTGAGAAGAGGAAGAAGCCTCATGAGAAATGAGAGAGGAGGGTCATCTCTTAAATAGAGATGAGAGAGAGGAGTTATAATGTAACTCCCAAGTCTATGAATGCCACCATTCATAAGTGTGTGAGGGCCAAGTGTGAGATTCCTCTTAAGGAGGAATAAATTAATTTACATATTACAATAAATATTTGTCCTCACATATTCCACTAGAGGACGAAATAGAATGTAGTGGAAAGAAGACAAAAAAGAAGTATATTAGGATACCTTAGCTTATATCCTAATATATTACAACAAAGATTAATAGTCTAACCTTGGTTTATAAATGCACCAAGGAAAGATTACAAATTCTAACAATTAATCCCTAAAATCACATTACATTTGCAAATAAACCTTATGTTAATTATTTAATTGATATTATGATATATTAATTAAATAAAATTGCTAAATTGTCAATTAAATCAAAAAAGGGAATTAAATTAATTAATAAAAACAAATATGCATTCAAAATCAATTAAATTATTAAAAATGCATATGACATCATCAAATTCAGTTGACTGATTATCAAAATGGAAACAATCCAGTTCCACTCAGTTTACTAATTCTCCACTATCTATCATTTTGGAAACATTTTAGTTAACTCAAAATCAATTTGGAAGTTTCTAAAAAGACTGATCATTCTATTCAGTCAACTGAATCTTTTTCCCAATCACATCGCTTGCACATGGGTTGTGATTGTTCAATCGAATATGAGCCACTCTTTTCCTTCAATCTCGATCGTTGATTTGAGAGAGATTTCTATAGAAGTGAAACTCTTTTCCTTCAAAAAGGATCCTAACTTTTATTATTGTTATTATGTTGTATTTTGCATTCAAACATTTATCATTTTACCTTTCATTATCTTAGCTTAGTTTACCTTTGTTTAAAGCATGCAAATCTAATTTAGAGCATATTTCCTTTGGTGCTTTAAAATGAATCAATCACATTTCATTTAGTGCATAAAATTAACCTAATTAGTTTGGATTAACAACAAATTTGCATCTTGCATATCATCTTAGATCAATCATAATAGATTAAAATCCTTCATTTAGAACAGGTGTAGTCACCGAGTTTGCGATGACCTGAGAGCAAGTTCATACTCCTGCCTACTAGAAGGAAATGGGTTGTTGTCAATTAGTGTAGTTGTTTATTTCAATTTTGTATTGTCTAACCCACTAACCAAGTAAATACTTTATTGAAGTGTGTATGTCTATTGTGCAACTTGTAGGTACTTGCCTATTTTAACACATACATTAAGATCTTGGAGATGGAGGTTTATAAGTTGGGAAAGATCACTAAGAGTTAGAATATTGACATCCAGCTGACACGACATCAGCTTGAAATAGCAAGAGAATAACTGAAGAAATCCTTAAAGGTTAGGAAAGAATTGACAACTCAGTTGAATGACACTTCATATAAAGAAGAAGACACTGAAGGTCTATTTGACAATGAAGATTCCAAAGAAAGTAATGAAGAAATTGAAGATCTATTGGAGAATAACAACACACTAAAAGAATGATTCAAAAGTCTAAAGATAGAACAGGAAAGCCAATCTATAATACTATGTGAGGTTATTGATCAGAAGATAAAAGTTGAGGAAGACAAGACAATGGCAGAAGAAGGTAAGGGAAAAATGACTAGTGGACTTAATGAAAGAAAAAGTGATGTGCAAAATCTCATGAACAATCAGTTGGACATGGTCAACCAACTTTTATTTGTAAACCAAAAGGTAAACATAAAAGACATTGAAATTACATATCTGATATCTTAGAACACTCAACTGAAAAATGTGTTGAGATCTGAAAGATAACTCATTGAGAGAATAAATAAATAGAATGAAGCCTTGAGATACTTTGAGGAATTAATTAGATCACCAAGAAGAAAAATGACACCTTTGGACTTTGACATACCGAGCACCTGTCATCCACTAAAGAAGGAGAATCCTCAAAGAGTGGAGAACAAAGGAACACAAAGCTAAAGAATAGAAAACCTACATGTCATCATTATGGGAAACTAGGTCACACAACAAACATTTTCCAAAGAAAGAATGGTAAATCCAATCCAAAACCTAAATTTAATGGATATTGATTTAACTATAAAAAGGATGGACATCATGCATATGCATGCAGTTCAGAGACTAGCAATACAGGTCTACTTCACCTAGATTCCAAGGATATTGCTACAATTGCCATAAATTTGGTCATAGAACCCAAGATTGCAGATCCAATGCAAAATCCTAATGGACATCTTAGAAAAAAGGAAATGCACCAAGGAAAGGTATCACATTTGCTTGGGATTACAATACAAGGCATAGTTTTCATTACTATGGTGAATATGGTCATATCACAAAAAATTGTAAAATGACACAATTTAGAGGTAAACCCAAGAGTTGGATGAATGGAATTTTGATCTGTTATAGTTGTCAAAAGATTGGTCATACCAAGAGAGACTGCAAGATCAGAGCCCTGACACCTACTATTGAGAAGATAAAGAATCAGATGAATCTGACATGGAGAAAGAATGAATAAGCAAGCAGTAGTGGACCTAGTGAAGCTGAGATCACCCAATCTAATGGATCAAGTGATCACACTACTTACAATTAAAGAAAAAAGGTATGAAAGGAAATGCTTTCTCAAATCCTATATTTTACAATAGTTCCTAATATTAGATGTATTAAAGTCCATATCTTTGTAAGATAAGATGCATAAGGACAGATCTGAGACAAGAACCAAGCAAAGAATTGATGTGCATAATTGATGGTAAGCATCAATATTAGTATATTCAAATCCCCCATATTGATCGAGCTGATATGTTGATCAAGTGTTAGTAGTGATCAAGTCACTACTCTGATTGAGTGATGGAATGAGTTAGCCAAGCTATTTGTTCAAGGACCGAGGACAACTATTTTCCACCTACCACTACATGAAACATTTATTGAAGACCTAATTCAACCATTTGAAGGTATTTATTGAATTTGGCCATTCATTTTCATTTCACAAAGTGATTAGAATTTGCAGATAATTTGTAAGGAGATTCAAAAGTAACTTGAGAAAATATTGTAAAGATTCCACCTATATATCATCGATAATTATTGTGAAAGGTTGAAGACCGATTGTTGCCGAGCTACCCAGAATCTGTTTCATGAACCCTAATTTGTAGAAATAGAAGCTAGTTCATATGTTGGAGTGGAGAGACAAGACAAGGAAATTAAGAATGTTTAGTTGGTCTAGAGCGATGCTTGTGCACTGCCCAATTTCTAAGTTGTTCCTGAGACTGTGGTTCAGAGGATCTTAGAGGAGCCCTGTCATCGATCCTGCCTAAATTTATCATGATCCATGATGTGAGAGCATGCTATATGTGTAAAATTGAAGAATTTGGATATTTTGAGTTGAGGGAAGCCTATAATAAACTATGTAAAAATGGGGCATTGAAGGCTGATCATCAGCACATAGCTGACAAAGGATTATTTTGTGCCCTAGATTTCCTGTGCGACTTTAAAATTGAATGGATCAAGATAGTGCTAAGAAGAATACATGATATGATACTATGGATAGAGAATGGACTAGTAAAGATCACTAAATATATCATCCACCAAGTTACTAATTTCCCTATTGTACAATTGAAATGAACTATGCATTGTAAGAGTAAGGAAGACATTGAGAAGAACACTTTAGCTAAGTGGAACAAGAGAGGAATGACAATTTGAATGATCATAGATCCTGAAATTGACTTTGGAGTTAGAGTGAGTGCACACAATTTTTATCAATCAAGAAGATTGGATAGTTTCCCATGTATTGTTGTTGATTAGGCATGGAAGATAGTGAAAAAGGATCATACTTATGATCTTGTCAAGTTGTAGATGACTAAACTTGTCAAGAACCTATCATCAATTAGGCAGGCAAAGAACACTATGTGTAAGTTTGTATCCTTGTTAGTTTTCATATTTTTCTATGTTTAGAATACATTTTCTACTGTAGGAGATGTAGTATGGAGTCAGGATTGACCAGTTAAAATATAGATTAATGAGTTCATATAGCAGTTAGGAGGGAATTTTGACAATGTCACGTGTAATTACTTTGTTGAGTTTAAGAAAAAGATGAGATTAAGGAGAAGAATCCCTGTATCACTAGTAGAGAAGCATTACGATGATGTTTTCTTTCTAGTTGATACTAATTACACTTATGTACAAGCTATAGTACCAAGGGTAGGATGGCTAAGGATATTACCTTATGAAGTAAATATAGATGAGACATTTTTAGAAATCACAAATTTACTTGTAGAGGAATTTGATAAAAAGGCTAAGATATTAGGGAAATATGAAGAAGAAAAATCAAGGATAACCACATATTTGAAGGTTGCAACCATGGAGAGGAAGAGAAAGAAAATAGTGAAGAATCTTGAGAAGAAGTTAGAAAACATTCACTGAGCAAAGAAGAAAGTGAAGATGAAGATGTGGAAGTGAAAAAGAAGGGTAAGAAAGTGATGGCTTATGAGTCAACTAAGAAGAGGAGTTCATAGTAGAAATCTACTCCTCCTGCCACATCTAGACCGAAAACTAGGGTATCTACAATTACAATATCTGCCAATCCACCAAAGAAAATGTTAGTAAAGAATATTGAAGGGGAGAGCTCAGGGAAAAGGAAACAAAATCAAGAAGCTAAGAAGAGCTACCCTAAGAGGAATCCGAGAATGAAATACATTTTGGGAAAATATGATGAAGATGAAGAATTGAAAGAAATAGAGGACATCAGAAAAATCAAATTTGTTACACACAAACATCTTACTAATTTTGATGAGATTTGTCACAACATCAGAAATTCAACAGGTTTGTCTGGATTCAATTTTATTAAGTTTGAAAAGTTAAGTAAAATTGATAAGGCAAAGATAGAAGATGCAATGATGGACATGTTAGCATCATACAAGATGACACCATTAGAGATTGGGAATCTATTCCCTGATGAACTAGTAATTAAGATTGATGAGAGATGGAAGCATTCCATTATGACAGAAAGGCAGATCAGAGAAGGAACATTAACTCAAATTATGCTTGAGTTGACAAAGATGTAGAGAGATAAATTCATGGATAAATATAGGAATAGATTCATTCCTAAATTGAGAGGTTATTGTATAGTGAAGAAGGATGTTGAAGGATTTTTTCAATAGATCCAATTAATATGGAAGACAATCTTTTGATTGATAGTGGAAAAGAAAAAAGATGAAGGAACACCAAAACAAGTTGAGATTGACAATAAACAAGATATTGATGAGCATGATAATGTTTAGGATGAGATGAAGGATAAGGTTGAGGATGAAAATAATGAGGATTTAACAACTGATGAGGGTACACAAGGTTTAAATGTTGAGGAGCAGGGTAAAGAAACATTCACAATTCTAGATTCACCTACTAAAGCATCCCTTTAAGTCAATGAGAAGGAGATAAGAAAAGAAGATCAAGCAAATATGTTTGCATCAGATATCTCTAAATCACATGAAAGAGACATAGAGGAGACAAAGACCCTTGAACCTGAGGAGAAATAGGAACCTAAGGGGAAAGAGGCTATTCAAGCATTAATATAGTTACCTAATGTCACACCTCTTGTACACACTTAAATCAAGAGTACTAATACACCTGAAAAAAAGGTAATTATTACTCAGAAGGACATAGTTTCAATCATTGGTGATACCAGTAACATGAAATCCAAACAAAGAATAAGTAGTAGCTCACCAGAGACCAAGAAGAAGAAGTTATATTAAGTAGAAAAAGGACAAGTCTCTAAGAACTGAAGTAATACTTTATGAAGTTATAGTGATTCCAAAATGGGATACTGATAACTTATCTTATGAGAAAATGCTAATCTTCCATGATTTTTAGAATAGGAAGAGCAAGTAAGAGGAATTGAAAAGGGAACATCAACAAAAGTAGGTATACATGAGATCAAAGATATCTTTGTTGATGCATTTGAGTTTGAAGATATAAATGAGAAGACACATATATTAGATCAATTAATTCATATTTTTCAAAAGGTGAACAATGATGATATCAATGCAAATGAGATGCTCATGCAAAAGTCTGAGATAAAGTTTGAGGCCAAAGTACTTGAGAAAGTTGTAGCAAAGCTTACTGTGAAGTAGGTTGCACTTTTTGATCTAGTAAGAAACCTAGAAGAAGTTGTAGAAACTGTCCTTTCTTTCTACAAACAACTTTGTGATATAAAATTCTTTACAAAGAAGATTCAACATATTATTGAGAAGCTGCAATAGGATTTGAAGTCAACAAGAAATTCACTGAGCATGGATGCATGGTCTAGCTCTATTAATTTTAACATTGTTAGTGAACATATTTGTCTTTCCACAAAAATCCTTCTAAGTTTACTCTATCACCCTTAAAAGACAAACTATCTCTAATAGTTGGGTAAGTATCTTTTATGATCACTTCCCTCTTAATTTTATAATAGGTACAACTCCCTAATAAGATATTCAATGAAATGGAATAATAATTCAATTGGTTAGCTTTTAACCAGAAAGCTTATATAGGCTGCAGTACCATTCTTTGATGATATGCTACTAAGAAAATATGAAGGAAATAAAACCAAACAATGAGTAGGAAGGAAAGATAGTTACTTCCACAATTGCATTTCATGAAATATAAATAACTTCTCAGCCAAAGATAATAGAAATTAGATAAAACCCATAATTTGGATATTATGAACCAACAGACAAATATATAAAACAAAATAAACAATATGTCAACATACGACACTTTGCTTTGGTTTGTAAACAACAAAGATTGAATAACCTTACTATCATATATTTCAGAAATCACTACACAGATAATTCCCTAAAATCTATTATGTTCATAACATTCAACAATCCAAATAGTAACTATCAAAATCTATAATCTATCAGCCATAAGTTTTTCAAACCCCTTAAAAGTTTCAGTAGCTAAAATAAATAGTAGCAGAGCACTGAGAGACCTCCTGAAAAACATGGCCTCTTGGGCAAATAGTTAAGTAACTAAACCACTAGAAAGAGGACACACGTCTTGTAAAGTTTGCATGATAATTCAGTAAAACTATATAACTAAATTAGTCTCCTTATCAAAAGCATGATCCTTGCTCTCCGTTGGACTTCCTTCTTCATCGATAAATGATGAGCAGGTTTCCATTCTTTATATGCTTGAACTAGTTCTTTCACGAGAAAAAAATGCGGTATCTTAGAATTTACTATCCAAGCCATAGAGGCATCTTTGCTCCACCTCAATTTCTTCACCTTCTCAATGACATTGGATAACTGATCAACACACATATATAGCATAGATTCAATCCTTGCCATCTGAGTTAAGTCAGAGGCTTTAGGATTGATCTTTTCCCTGATAGTCTTTATTTCTGAGTTGAAAGCATCTAGGGTACCCTTTAATTATTTCTCACCAAAGACTAATGGGTAGGTATAAGTGAAATTAATCACTTTCAACTCATTTAGGGCAGATTTTTTGATCAGCTTAGCTTCAATTTCATATTCTTTATTTTCTGCAATAGTACCCCTTCTGAGAGCAATGCACCAACTGATATTCTTTCTGAGGATGAAGAAAAGAGACTCTTCAACACCTTTTAGGGACTTTTCCACAAGAATTTATTAAATTCCTATCTCTCTGTCTCAATAAACTTTTTCATTACTGACACCTATTTTTCCTCCTCTGTATTCTAGACCTAGCATTGGGCTTGCAATTCTCTCATTACTTCCTCTATGTCATGAAGAACTAAATGTGAATCTTTAATGTATTGCCTGCCATTATTAAGCACTTGGGACATCCACTCGTCAACTAAAGAGACCAAAGTCTAACCCCTCTAAGCTTGATTCAACAACATTTTACTTTCTCCAAAGTTGTGGTCGAACACCTGAGATGATTAAGACAGTCGGGTGGCATCAAAGTTGCAGATTGTATTGATGAACTAAGAAAGTGAGAGAATGGTTTGCTTCAATTCCTTTTTCTCCCTACTATCTTGTACTGATGTGATCAACATCTGTTGGGTGGTTTCCTTGAAAAGGTGGTTCTTTCCTGCTCTATCCATAGCCCCTAACTCAATTTTAGTAACTTCAAAATCTTCAACTACCACATCCTACTTTTCTTCTTTTGGTCTGTAAGTAGCTACCTCAGTTGTCCACTTCCCAGTTTTAGAATCAGCAAACATCCATGTTGTACTCTTCACTTTCTTGGCCTTCAGAGTCTTTTGAGCATACTTACTAACTATATCCTACACTGGAATAGATAAAGGAATCAAACTCTGTTTTCTATTAACTGAAGAAGTTAACCATTTGGGTGTATCATTTGTTGTTGTTGGCTGAGGGCCAACATTAGCAGGGGTGTCCATTAAATCTAGGTTTACATCATCAAGGTCAAAGAGATCTTTCCCGATTTGGTCATCATCTCCAATTTGATAGTTTAAATCTCCAATTTTGTCATCCTCCAGATTAACTATTTCTGTCTTCTCTTGAGTCATCTTCCCTTTTCTTTGTGATCAAGATCTCGACCTGGTAATGCATTGAGGGGAGACCACATGGGAAAGTTCTATAATAGAATTCTTCTTGGAATCCTTCTTCTGCTGCTTATCAGAGGAACCTACATTACCAGATGGTTTAGGAGAATTAGAAATAGAGGGGGAGGAAAATAAAATTGAAGTTTTAACCCCAATTTTTTTGGACTAGACTATTCTCTTTTTCTCTGAAGCCATTTTTTAGTTAATTTGAGCACATGTTGTGTTCTGCATTTAATGTCATGCTCCTCCTCTTTTAACCAATCAATATTTATCTCTTTAGTGTCTAGGAGTCTTTTAAAACTAGGTTCAACCAAGTCAAAGTCATCATCTGTGACCCCCTCTATGTTGAACTGTATTCTCATAGACAAAATTTGGGATATGCAGAGTATGCTATGGCCTCTTGTCATGAATTGGGACTCATTTTCACAGTCCTTCAAGAAATCCTCTAGATGAGGAACTGGAAACATGTGAGATCTAAGACCTAGGCTCCCACTAGAAAAGTTTTTATTATCAAAACCTATTCGCTCTGTGTAATACTTAAAATAAAAATGACCAAGGTCACTTCCAATACTTATGACATCTTCAATAGTTAGGCATGAAAAATTACCTAGTTGCAATGGGAAGAATTTCTCCCCTCCTTCCCCAGGAAGAAAATGTTTAAGCACAATAGAAAGCTGTCTACAGAATTCTTCAAGGACGAAACAATCAAAGGCATACTTAGTTAATTTTGTAGGGTCGTCTTCAAAACCACCAATTCTTATATAAGAAAACCTAGGGAACTAGATATAAAAACTTCCAAATCTTATCACAAATTGTTGAGCTTCTGAACTCATCCTCCTGGCTGAATCTCTAGACATCTTGAAACAAAGCTTACCCATAAAGGTATCATGTACCCTTCTATAATTCTGAAACACATTGTATTTGTGAAGAATAGGAAAATATTCAAAAACACACATGCCATCAATCCAAGGCTCATGAATCATACCATCTTATATCCTACTACATGCTAGATAGTACATCATATAAGAAGACATGAAAAAGATACATCCAATAAGTTTGCAATTATTCAGTTGTTCTCTCATAGATTCTGCAATTAATTCTACCGAATCTGACTTGTGTCTTCCCTCTAACATAATTTCTACATAATAGATCAACCAATCTGAAAATAAGGAAGCCTTAGGTGACCCTCTGACTCTATGTAACATTACCATAATATCACTAATGTATGGATGCACATGAATTATGCTAAGCTTTTTGGGTAACCAGGAACCTCCCCTTTGGGTGTTTAATAACCACTACTTTGCTATTGTGGTACGGTTTGCGTTAGCATTTGCATTGAACTTAACAAGAGATTGTGCAGGAGAGAAAGAAGAGAAAGTTTACTCTTGGATTTGGAAAGCTAAAGCGAAAATTCCTCTATTCACAACCATTAATACCTCACCATTTCTTTTGAGAATTGATTTGGTTCACTGGTCATAGTGTCAGATACACTCATGGACAAGTTTAGGACATACCATTGCAGGACAAAAGAAAGCGGCTACACACAACCCACTACTTAAAATTTCAACAGAAGGGACACTCTCTTCGATAGGCGCAAGAAGCCTATCAGCTATTCCTTCAACATCATATACCTTTAAGTCTGTTTCTATTGCAATAGGATTTTCACACACCAGACTAGACACACTTCCAAAGAAATGGAATGTAGACTTCATTCTTACTAGAACAGACTGAGAATTGCTATAGAAACTCCCATAAATTTCACAAGCTCTTAAATTTAAACATTGGAGGAATGGCAGCTTGACTTACCTTGATCACTAAGGAAGATTCTTCAACTGGAGCTCCAAAAACCCTTACCTCCACTCTTCACACATACAGATAGTGACATTATTTAGAAAAAAAAATGAACACTAAGAAGGGTTTAATAAGAAACATCATGAATTTGGTAATTAATTGCCCATTATTAAGGCAATAAAATCTTGGAGGATGAAGTGACCATTCACACACATAATCATTTACTGTCACTTGCACAAAATTTTATGCCGCACGAATTCTTCATTAATTTGACAGCTCGGACACACTTAACCACCGCCAATACCTTTCTTCATTAAAAGCCTTTTCTGAGTGGGGGGCACAACTAAAAAGATGGATGTAGTCCTTTGCTTATGCCATGTGTCTCTTTTTAAAATCATCAAACACTCTTGAACATGAATGAACCAAGTTCAAGGGTGTTCTTACGTGTTCATCATTGTTTAAGTATGTTCCTTTTGTATCCAACCTTCATCTTCAAACTAGAAGTCCCATGCTTAACTATTAATTCCCATATTCAATTAACCAAAAACTCTGAATCTTGCAATCATGAAACACCCCTTTTAGTGAAATCATTATTCACCTGCTACCGCTTCATAAAAACATGAACACTCTTGAACACTATTGAACTAAGTTCAAGGTTGTTCAAGGATGTTCAAACATGTTCAAACATGTTCAAACTTATTCAAACCTGTTCAAGAAACATGTTAGCAAAATATTTTCCTTTTTTTTACAAACATAGGTGAAACACAGGGGGGATCCTTTCACTGAGATTTTGAACATAAGGACTTAGGCAGATTGAGATTAAAAAAAATAAAAAGGCGACTCTAAAAATTGAACATAAGGGAAAAGATCAAGATTTGGACTAACACCAGCTCTGACTGGGGACTGGCTTTTCTCAAAAGCCAGATAACTCAAATACTCTAGTTTCACAAACTACTGCAAAGGGCTAAGAAAAATTAGAAGAAAGGAAAGACACACCAAACAAAAGAAAACTAAAACTAATATATACAACAGGACACAGGGACTTAAACTAAAGCTTCAACAATTTGAGATCTTGCCCATTATAGGAAAATGGAAAGATTGTTCCATCTGGATATGCCAGCTTAAAAGCATTGGTTCCTAACTCTTCAGTGATAAGAAAGGGGCCTTTCCAAACTAATTCAAATTTAATGTGGGTGCCTTTCGGAGCCTTTCTTTTGTCCCATAGAAAAACCTCATCTCCTTTCATAAAACTTCTGGGTCTCACTTTCCTGTCAAAAATGCTTTCCACTCTAGCCTAATGCTTAGTACTTTTATCCATTAGATCTTCTCTTTCTTCTTCTATTTTATGCAAATACATAATCTTTTTCTCCAAGGAGTCCTTAAAAGTTTGATCTTCAATGGCCATTTACAGTTTGGCTACTAAAATTTCCAAAGGAACTAAGACTTGTGCACCTATTCCATACACCAATTCAAAGGGTGCCATGCTGATTGCTCTCTTGGGGATAATTCTATCAGCCCAAAGAGCTTCAAAAAGTTTCTTATGCCAATTCTTGCCACTATCATCCACTAACTTTTTCATGATCATTATCAAATTTTTATTACTTGACTCAGCCTATCCATTTCCTTGGGGGAAATAATTGGATGAATGAGCTAGAGAAGTGTTATGATCAAAATAGAAAAGGGAAAGCTCCCGTGAAGAGAATTAAGTGGAATTATCTGCTACAACTTTTTGAGGTACTCCAAAATGTACCAAAATGTTATCTTTTAACAAATCATATACCACTTGAGAATTAGCCTTTTTGGTTGGAATGGCCTTGACCCACTTAGTGAAGTAGTCAGTCATAGTTAGGATGTAAGCATGACCTGCACTTGAATGAGGATTGATAGGACCGATAAAATTGATTCCCCATTATTTGAACGGTTCACTCACCACAACTGGTCTCAAAGGCAAGGCAGCTAATTAGGGTCTTCCAAAGAATAACTGACATTTCTCGCAGTTCCTGATGAATGCGTAAGCATCCTTGAAAATCCCTGGCCAATAGAAACAATTTTGAAGAATTTTGAATGCCACTATAGTAGATGAGAAATGACCTTCACAGGCCTCTTCATGAAAGGTTTTAAGCAACTGTAACTGCTAACTTTTATCCACACATCTTAGAAATGTACCATCAAGGCCTCTCTTATACAACACACCTTGCCATATTACATACTTCATAGCTTGCAGTCTCAAGGTTCATCTCTCTTTAGGCGATAGTATTTGTGGACATTCTCCATAAGTAAAGAAATAAGCAATTTCATAGAACCAGGAATCTGTTAAACTAACCAACAATACTTGAGATGTTTCACATTCTGGATTTTCATGATGACTAACATTTTTTGCAATGAATTTACACAGACCCCTACCCCTAAAAATTTTGGTGGGCTTTATTATCAAGTCATATTACTAAATTTTTGTCACCCATGCTACTCTCTTGTTCATGGCTATTTCTTGTTGGGTGAGAAGTGCTTTCACTGCTAAATCAAGAACAAATACTATAGAATGAGAATGAAGGATATAGAATCTAAACTGCTTAACTAATTTTACTACAACAAAGGCTTGCTTCTCAATGGGTGAATACTTTAGTTCATTTTTTTTAATGGTGTACTCATGAAATCAATGGGTGCCTCATTTCCTGAAACATCCTTCTGAGTTAGAATTCCTAACAAACTATGATCAGAAGCATAACAATAAATAATGAAATCTTTTTTGTAGTCACAGTAAACTAGAGATGGGGCATTTGCTACAACTGTCTTGATTTTTCCAAAAGCTTTTCTACCTTCATCTATCCATTTAAAGGGATGTTTTTCACTCATCATTCCCACTATGTGTCTTGTTAACTCAAAAAAGTCTGGGACAAAATATCTCAAGAAGTTAATCTGGCCGAAGAAAGATTTGACTCCTTTTTTGGTTGAAGGTAGACTGATTTTCTGAATAGCTTTTACTCTTTTAGGATTGATCCTAATCCCTTCTTTGGATATGATATGTCCCAACAAATTTCCTTCAGTCACACCCAAAACTATTTTTTTAGGATTAAGAGATATGCCATGGTCTCTACACCTCTATAGGACTGATTTGAGATCTTGGACATGATGTTTTCTTCTTTTGGAGTACACAGTTAAATCATCAAGGTAAATTACTATAATTCTATTTTTTAAATCAGTAGAGGAAGAATCCATTGCCCTCTAGAAAGTTTCCCCTGCATTAATCAGGCCAAAGGACATTCTATTATAAGAAAATGTTCCCCATGGCATGGTAAAAGTAGTCTTCTATTCTTCATCAGACACACTCACCTAATTATATCTAGAAAACCCATCAAGCAGAGACATCATTTCTGATCTGGCAACCACCTGTAATACGTGTTCCATTTTGGTCAGAGCATAATTATCTTTTAGAATAGCCTGATTTAAATTTTAGAAATCCACACAGATTCTTATTTTTCCATTCTTTTTTTTGACAGGAACAATATTTGCAATCCAAGTTGAGTGATGAATAGGGTAAATGATTCTGGCTTTTAGCATTTTGTCAACTTCCTTTAGAACCGCTTCAAAAACTTTAGGATTGTAACTATGAATCTTTTGTCTAAAAGGTTTTGATTCAGGTCTAAGAGGAATATGATGGCTAAATTTCCCTTTTCAAAAGTCTTTAAGGTCACTATAATCCCAAGCAAAAACATCAGTGTAGGCTATTAACAAGATCTGAAGGTTTTTCTTCTCTTGAACAGACAAAGTCTTACCTATAGATATCCATCTAGGTTCAGCTACATTGCCAATATTCACCTTGTCATATTCCTTTTGCACATCTGACTAAGAGTTTTTTCTTGAAATGAAACTATCATCCTTTTGAGAAAACAAGCTCTCTAAGGAAACTAAACCTTTGGGAATTTTGTTTCTCTTCAACTGGACAACTTCTTCTTCTGGTAAGAATTCAAGATTAGACCTTTCACTGTCTTCATTCATTCCTTCGAAGTACATGGATGAGAAAACTTCTACACATGCCATAAATCCTTAATCTAGGCATCATCTTCAAAAAATTGTAGGTGTTCAATGTTATCTAGGATAGTTGGTCTATATATCATCTCAACCCTAAATGTTCCTATTTTTAAGTCTGGGTGAGGGAGTAGTAGAGATGCTAATACAGCTAGGGAGTCAGCCCTTGTATTGAGACTCTTGGGAATGGCTTCTACGAAAAAGCTTCAAAAGAATCAACTTCATCCCACACTAAATTTTTGTAATATTTTCGACACTCATTTTTTACTATAAACTGGCTCTTCACTTTTTTAATGATAAGTTTGACATCACCTTTCACAACAAGTTCCTTTATTCCCAATGTCTTTGCCTCTCGCAACCCTAATAATAGAGCCTCATATTCGGTGGTATTATTAGTATTTTTAAAATCCAATTTGAAAGAGAAAGGGATATATTGATCATCTGGCCCTTTGGAGACTACACCAACCCCTGAACCTATAGTAGCACAACTACCATCAAACTCCATCAACCAAATTGGCTCCTTTTAATTAAATTCTTCACAAATAGGAGGGGCTTTATCTGAGAAAATCATGTAATTACCAAATTCACAGTCTTGGAATAGGATTTGTGCCTTAGGATCATCGGATGGAATTACAGTGTATTTATTTTTATCTTTAGGTTCTAGTTTGACCTTTTTCTTCCCAATAGGGATAATGGCTTCTGACCAATCCATCTTTATTTCCCCACCCATGTCTCTGTAGAAAGTTCTACTCAAGAGTATACCATAACTTGTAGGTATATCTGCTACTAAAATGGTTAACTTGAGTCACTTATCAGGATTAGCGGCTAAAATAGCTTGAGCATCTTTAACTTGACCTATTATGGGCACATGTTTCCCATCCATAGAATAGCACCTCAAAAAGTTTTGGTCATGGTTAAACCTAAAGCTTTGGCTATAAATGAAGGCATAACATTATAAGAGGCACCTGAGTCTATAATGCAATTACTCAGTTTAAGACCATTAAGTAGTAGAGAAATATAGAAGGGGTCAGGCTTTCTAGTTTCATCAAATTCACATTTCAAATCTTAGGTAGGAGTGACAACAGCGTCACTCTAATTCATAACAAATGGTGAAACAACCATGGGAATATCAACTAGATCATAAATTCGATCTGTTAGCATAGCGTTGGTAAAATTTGAATTTCTTGGTCCTTTGCTTTTCCCGGGCTTTCTTGATTTAAAAATCTTATGCTTTACTGCTCAAAGGAAGTCAAAATCCCTTTTTAAGTCATGCTTTATGTTTAGTCGCTCTATCATGTAGGTCTTTTCCTCATGTATTTAAGTTGTGCGACTGCGCGACGAGCTGTCCGAGAAGGTGAATTGCGCAGTCGCGATATCTTATGTATGTCGAGCTATAGGTCCGTGAGCATGCGACGGGTTAAAATTATGTCTATCACATAGTCGCTGAAAAATTTTGTTGTCTATCTCACGCTCTACGACCGAGCGAGTCATGTTTAAAATGCAGCAGTCACGTACCCGCTCACTATTTTATGTTAATTTCTCATGCCCCGCGAGTGCATGACGAATGCATGAAATACTAAAGTGAAGACTCATCGCTCAGTTGCCAGTCAAAAAGGATAAAGGGAAATAGCTCGCGAGTATGCGATGAGCCAAAAGAAGAAAGTTGTCGCGCACTCACAGTCAGTGATGAAGTGGAATAAAAGAGCTCGCGAGTTTGCGATGAGCCAAAGGACAGAAGTCATTGCTCACTCGCCAAAGGTGAAATAGAGGAATCCATGCACAGAGCAGTCCAGCGCAATGAAAATTGGAGGCCCACGCGGGGATGTGAGACAGCCTAGCATATGAATGAGATCATCATTTTAGAAGTGGCACTCATGTGGAATTGGAGGAACTTTGATTTATGTTTTAAATTATGCAGGAAATGACTATTCCCAGCTAACAGGTTGAAACTCTGCCATACAGCACTGAAGAAACATAAGGTTTTAAAATAGATCCATTTACAGTCATTTCAGACAAGAGGGACAGTTATTACACAAGGAGCTTGTAGGTGAGTAGACAAGCACAACTACTCATACTTAACATAAATACTACCAGCTACTAGCTACAAAATTTGATTGCAGTCGCCAGATTGGGAGAAGAACAAGAAATATCTATTTATATCTTTTGACTAAGTCCTTTAACCACTTCTTCTCTCTCTTTCTTTTGTCTCTCTTGTATTTTTAGGGTTAGGTTTTTTGACCATCCTAAGCTTATTGCATCCTTAGGGATTCCAAGATGGTCAGAACCCTATATATAGCATAAGGGTTGTAGTTGTTAAGGGTCTTTGATATTGGAACATTTTTGAAAGGAGATAATACATCACAGAATTCAAATATTCTAGTTTTCTGTCTATCTTTTGAAGTTGTATAATATTTTATGTATGAAAAGCTGGATCACATAAATAATATATGGTGCAATTTTACTCTTCTCCATTGTTGTCTCTTTATTCTCTGTGTATGCTCTTTTGTGTTAAGTTTACAAGGTATTCTGAATCATTTTGGTCATCAGGTGACTATTTAATTGCTTGTAAGTTTCTTTCAAGGAAAGAACTAAATTTTATGAGTAATTTTAGGGAGCATACTGCTTTGTTTAAGGATTTGATTCAATAGTTTTGAGGTGACAGGGTAATTTGTAAGGCAATTTACCTGAATTGCATGTGGGTTGCAAGGCAATCTGCTGTGTTTTATTTGTATGAAATCTTTTCTTATTTTGACTCTATAGCCCAAAGGATAGGCACTAGTCCAGAAAACAATCTGATAATCTATCTTTATCTAAGTTTCCCAAACTATCAAAACCAAATCAATTAAAAATACTTTGTTACTAAGAACAGATAAACTGAATTTGTCAAGTACCTATGTCAGCAAGACAGTGTCCATATTATTGATTCCTTGAAGAGTGAAACAACTAGGTTATCCCTCCTATAAAGAAAAGGAAGAAGGATAAAAATCCTTATATCACTGGTTTTTGTTATATTTAAGACCATGAGTTTGTATGGTTAAGTCTTGTATTTGATTATGCTTGGTCATCTGCAAGGTATTTTATCAGTTGGTTTCACTAAGGTACATAGAAAATCAGTGTCCACATTATCAAATATTGTGTAAATAGCTATCATAAAAGGTAAAACCTGCCTGAGTATATGTGGAGCTCAAAAATGAAGAAGGACCTTATCCAGTCCTTAGCAATTAGGATTTTCTTGTCTCTTAATCAGTATTAGAAGGCATAGTGTTCAAGTAATCAATTCAAGCACTGTGATTCATAGAAGAAAAATCCCTAACAAATTGGCGACTCCACTGGGGATAAGAGATTTTAAGGTCTTGTTGAAGTATTCAGAAATCTCTGGTGTTCCACAGTTTAAAAATTTGCAAAATCTGTTGAGTTTGCCCATCCGAGTTGCCTAACAAATTGGTGACTCTACTGGGGACTAGTGTTTTAAAAGATTGTTTTTAAGCTATCCCAGGATCCAGTTGCAGGAAAGTATTCATAAGTACCAAAGAAAGAATTTGAATATTAACCCTTGATAATTATTCATTCATCCCAATTTATTGGGTGGCGACTCTGAAAGGAAAATCTCTGAGATTAGTGCAAAATTGATAAATGTCTTACAAAATGAATACTAGGTCAAAAGTAAGAACTGACCCAGAAAGGGTGTTATATGAAGGAATCCCATCAACCTCAAGAGTTGGAACCTCTTGGAGAAAAAAGAAAAATCAGGTTGATATGGATAAAACCCCTTTAAAAGGTGAAGAAACAAATATCAGAAATGATAAGAATACTATTCAGCACTCTCATGATGGAAATACTTCAGACTATGAGGAGGCTGCTGAAAAGGTATTAGATACACCCACACTCACTTCTACTTCAAATGAAAGAGAATAAATTACTACACCTAGTTCAGATTCAGAAAATGCCCCTTCTAATATGCTGGCTAATGAACAAAAGTTTATTTTGAAGCAGCTTGCCCTAGTTCAATAGATGAAAAAGGAAAGAGAAATAAGAAAGAAAAGGAATGATCACAAGGCTCCTAATAATAATAGAAAAAGACTTCCTAAACACCAAACTATGAAAGAGATAGAAAAGTCTCAAAAAAATAAAGAAATACCATTCACCCATAAAGATTCTATTTTGCAAATAAATTAGGGTAAATAGAAGATGGGTGAACAAAGAGATCAAGAGCCTAAATTTTAGAAGCCTATGGTTGAATAAATATCTAAATTAGAAATTGATTTAGAGAAATTGAGAATTGAAAAGGAAACCATGGAAAAGATGTTGGAAAAATCCCAAATGGAAGCTGCTACAATTGAAATGAAAAAGAAGATATACTTCTTACAATCTTCAAAGTATTCTTTTTCTGGACCAGAGAATAATACATCTTCTAGAGGAAAAGCTATAATGGCTAAAGAAGATGATAGTTTTCAAAGGAAACCACTACATAATGAGAGATACAAATAGTTTGATTTTGTGGGTATCCTTGGATACCCTAATGCCTTTCCTAAAGATGTGGGTGACATAGGAGAAAAGCTCCCAAAGTTTGCTGGTAATAATGTGATTTCTTGTGAGACACACTTAAGAAAATTCGTTGACTTTGTTGATGATTTGAATATCACCCATGAAGATGTACTAATGAAACTATTTGTTCAGTCCCTTGTTGAAGATGTGAGAGAAGGGTTTAGGAGCCTTGCTAATGGCTCTGTTGTTTCCATGGATGAGTTGATTGAGTTGTTCAAAGATCAGTATGGAGATAAAACAAATAAGGGTTTTTTATTGAATGAGTTCAATAATATCAAGAAAAACTACAATGAAGAGGTTACAAAATTTAATACAAGATTTCAAAGAGCTATGCATAAATTGTTTCAAAAGAGAAAGCTAGATGAAGTTTGTCTGGCAAATTATTTAAATGCCTATGATTCTAAAATGGGATATGCTCTGAGAGATAAAAACCCTAGAACACTCACTGATGCTTATAAGATAGCGGTCAATATTGAAATGAATAGAAGAGTGTCAGGTAAGTTGAATAGGAGAGATGATCCCAAGTTTAGTAAGAGAAATATGAAAGAACCAGAGTACAAGGAATATAGAGCTCCTCAAAACAATAAACCTCTTTACAGTAATAATTACAACCCTCAGAACATAATGCAAAATCACCCATATGGAACTCAGTTCAAAGATGGAAAGCTAGTCACTGCACCTAAAAGGGAAAGAATAGATAATAAGACTCCAAATCCTCTTCATAGAAATTCAGTCCATTTCTGCAATGAGGAGACTTGGTGTGAAGCTTGTGATGCCCCTCATAATCTTGATTTTTGTGTCATTTCCCTAGATCTAAAAGAAAATGAGGAACAAGAAAATGAGGAAGGGGAATAGTGTGATCATAGTATGACCAATACTTATTCATGCCATGATACTGATTCAAATAGTGAAGAAGAAAATCATGATTTCTATGTTTCACAAAGGAGGGTTGAGAATCACTATCAACAGATCTTATCTGACAGTGAAGTGGATGAAACTGATGATAATGTTAGATTCTATTCTCAAAATAGCCAAGAAGTTCCACTCATAAGAAAAGCTTCAGATGAAGAAAAAGCTAGAATTACTGTTGAATTAGTAAGCAAAGCTAGAAACAATTACCATCTACGAAATAGGGTGGTAGGTGGAACTAGTAGCCATCCCTTAGGTGTTTTCATTAAGGAAAATAAACCAGACACTAAGTATGTTCAGAAGAAAGAAGAACCTAGTGAAAATGTTAAAAAACACAAGGTCAAGGTCATCACAAAAGCTATAGAGCCAATTGTTATCCAAGAAAAGGATGAAAAGGGTCAAGAAAAAATTGTTCCTGTTCAAAAAATAGAAAATAAAAGGTTGAAAGAGCTATTTCAAAAGAAACATAATGAAGATAATGAAGTTACCATTGATAGGTCAAAACATTCAGAGGTTTGTTATACTCTGGTTGACATGGGTCAATGTTTGTCTTAGATGACAGTTAAGGTACCATTTCTGGAAATGATGAGGATCAAAGAACATAAGGAAAAGGTGATGTCATTATTAAACAGTGTACCTACAATAAAATTTCAAAATCCAGTGGATGTATATGAGATGTCACCTATCAAGGGAAATGAGGATGAGATGATGACATCTGAGATTCCTCAAATATTCTTAAATGCAACTTCTTCTCCAAAGGTGGTGGACCCATTTTTTCTTTCATTGATAATCAATGATAAAATGCTCAAGAATTGTATGATTGATTCAGGAGCTTCTAATACAGTCATGCCAGTTGAGATCATGAAGGCAATGGGCCTACAAGTGGACACGCCTCATGGGAGGTGTAGAGCTATGGATTCCAAAGAAGTTCCTATAATTGGTACCATTGAAGCCATGCCTTATAGACTGGCACTATGCCCTGATGTAGTAATGATTATGAATGTTCTTGTGGTTGATATACCACCTCATTATGGCATGTTATTATCGAGAAAATGGAGTGCCTCAATGGGAGGAAGTATACAAAATGATTTGTCATATGCTAATTTCAATATTGCTGGAAAGAATGTCAGTGTGACAAGAGAGAGTCGAACTCCCCACATGATAGAAAAATATGAGGATACTCATATTAATTGTTGCATTGACATGGACATGGAAAATTTCAGAATGCAACAGGATGAGCATAAAGATCAAGGAGTGGATTCTTTGAGTAAGGAATTAATCTTGAAAGAAGATGGGATATGGAAAATGTATTTTGATGGTGCTTTCTCTAAAGAAGGATCAGGGGCAGGAGTATTGTTGATATCCCCATCAGGTACAACTTTTAAATACTCATTTCTGCTAGCTTTTTAGTGTACTAATAACACTGCAGAATATGAGGCCTTATTTTTAGGACTTGAAATTGCTATCAGACATGGTATAAAATGTTTAAAGGTCTATGGTGACTCTGAGTTAGTGGTAGCACAAGTCAGATCCAAATATGCTGTGAAAAATGACAGATTGAAAATGTACAAACATGCTATTTGGGATCAACTTGAGATGTTTGATGCTTTCAATATAACATGGTTGGAAAGGTCAAAGAACATTATGGCTGATTTTCTAGCAAATGTTGCTTTGAAAAATGATGATTTGACTTTACATGGAGTATCAATACTTGAAGTTAAGACAAGACCAGTTATCCCAGATAATATATATAACTGGCAAGTGTTCCAAGATGATCATGATATTCTAAGGTTCATGCAATGCTTAGATCAGTATGAAAATCAGAGTATAGACTGCAGTTCCTTATTAGAATCAGATGATGGAAAGGAATATATCTTTGGAAATGAAGTTGTTCAATTGAGTTCTAATCAGATTCCTAAGGGATTGGTTGAACTTGAAGCATTGTTTGTTAGTAAACAAAATGATTCAGCTAAGGTAAGCAATGCAAATGTAGAGGATTTGGAAGAAATAAATTTGGGATTAGAAAATATTCCTCAGATAGTTTACAAAGGAAAAGGTTTGGACTCTCATGTAAGGATGAACTTGATCAAGTTACTAAGAAAATACAAGCATGTTTTTTCTTGGTCATATGAGGACTTGAAGGCATATAGAGAGGACCTTTTCTAGCATGAAATTCCTCTGAAATCATATGTTAAGACATTTAGACAGAAACAAAGGCCCATTAACCCCTTGTTGGCCCCTAAAATGCAGCGGGAATTGATGAAACTCAAAGATGCTGGGATAATTCAACCTATTAGGCATTCAACATGGGTATCAAATTTAGTGCCAGTTAGAAAGAAGAATGGTGACATCAGATTATGTGTTGATTTCAGAAATCTCAATATTGCTTCATTGAAGGACAATTATTCACTGCCAAATATGGAAGCAATGTTGCACAAGGTGACTAGTTGTGAATTATTGTCAATGATGGATGGTTTTTCAGGATACAACCAGGTTCTTGTCAAAGAGTCAGAGCAATATAAGACTGCATTTACTACTCCTTGGGGAACATATGTGTATATCAGAATGCCTTTTGGTTTAATAAATGTAGGTGCAACTTTTCAAAGAGCCATGGATGGTTCTTTCAAAGAGTTTATTGATTTGTTCATGGTTGTTTGCCAAGATGACTTGACTGAATATTCTAAAAGGGCTAATGATCATTGTGATCATTTGGGTAAGATTTTTTATAAAGCATTAGAATATGGAGTTTCATTGAACCCTAAGAAGTGTCACTTTGCAGTTAAAGAGGGAAAATTGCTTGGACAGATAGTGTCCAGAGAAGGGGTAAGAATTGATCCAGAGAGAGTAGAGGCAATTCATAAGGTAGTTGTCCCAAAAAACTTAAAAGGTGTACAATATTTCTTAGGAAAGATTAATTTTGTCAGAAGATTTGTAGCCAATTTTGCTAAGATTGTGAAGCCCATTGTGAAGTTGTTGAAAAGGGATACTAAGTTTATTTGGAATGATAAAGCTCAACAAGCTTTTGAAAGGATAAAGAAGACCGTGCAAGAAACTCCAGTGTTGAAATCTCCAGATTATACTAAGCCTTTCTCCCTATTTTCATTTGTATCATTCCATACAATTGCTTCAATTTTGCTTCAGAAACATGAGCAAGGATTTGAACACCCCATAGCCTTTTATAGTAAATCCTTGTAGGCTGTAGAACTTAACTATGAAATAATGGAAAAGCAGGCCTATGCATTGGTAAAGGATGTGAAGTATTTTAGGCCTTATCTGGTGTGTGCTAAGGTGCAGGCCTATGTTCCACATTCAGCAGTGAAAGATATTGTTACTCAGTCAGAAGTCACTGGTAAGAGATGCAAATGGATTACAAGGATTCAAGAGTTCAATCTGGAAATCAATATCACCAAATTGGTAAGAGGTCAAGGCTTGGCCAAACTAATGACAGAAGAGAACTTAGATTTAGTGCAATCAAATCAAACAGAGACATATGACCAAGCTATTACCAGTATAGAAAGGCAACCATATTACACTGATATTGTATTTTTCCTCAAAAATGCTAAGTGTCCTGATTATTTGTCTGACAATCAAAAGAGGAGTTTGAAGCTGCAAGCTCAAAGATATGTTTTGATTCAAGGAGATTTATTTTGGAAAGATAAGAATGGTGTTCTATTGCTATGCCTTGACAAATATCAAGATGAGAAAGTCCTGATTGAAATGCATGAAGGACAATGTGGAGGTCACTTTTCTGCTAAGACTACTGCCCATAAGATTTTGAGGGTAGGATATTATTGGCCTACTCTGTTCAAGGATACTTATATACATGTCAGAAAATGTGACCCATGTCAGAGGTTCTCCAATAAATTGAAGTTTGCAAGTGCTTTTTTACTCAACCCAGTAAGTACTGAAGCTCCTTTTGCTGTATGGGGCATTGATTTTATTGGAGAATTTCAAGAAAAGTCTAGTGCAGGACACAGTTGGATTTTAGTTGCCACAGATTACTTTACTAAATGGATTGAGGCTATCCCCACAAGGAAAGCAACTAGTAAGGTGGTTACTGAATTCCTATTAGAAAATTTTTTGACCAGATTTGGAGTCCCTAGTAAATTAATAATGGACAATGCTATGAGTTTTGGATCAGAGGAAATGACAAGTTTCTGTGAGCAGTATGGGATCACAATATCATATTCATCCCCATATCATCCACAGGCGAATGGACAAGCTGAGTCAAGAAATAAAAGCATATTGAAGATATTGAAGAGAACTCTAGAACAGAACAAAAGGACTTGGCACACAAAATTGAGATTAGCTCTTTGGGCTAATAGGATAACACTTAAGAAGGCAACTGGTCAATCACCTTTTGATTTGGTGTATGGTTTACAAGCTAGATTGCCTATTAACAATTTATTGCCCATTTGCCAATATATACAAGATGAGCATCTAGATGTCTCTGACAATATGCAAAATAGAATGATGCAGCTGAATGAGTTGGATGAAATAAGGAGAAATAGTTAGAAAGAAAATGTGACGCTACAACAAAAAATGAAATATCTTTTTGACAGGAGGGCTACTGAGAGAAAGTTCCAAATTGATGATTTAGTTCTCCAATGGAATGCAAGGGCAGAGGATAAGGGTAAGCATAAGAAGTTTGAGTCTTTATGGCTAGGGCCATTCATTATTGAATTTTTTTTTGGCAAAGACTCATATTTGCTGAAGAATATGGAAGGAGATCTTTTTGAGTTGCATGTGCATGGGAAGTTCTTGAAGCCTTTCTTTGAGCAAAGGTTCAAAGTGCACGAGTAAGTTTGTAATATATGTTCCTTTCCTTGTCCCTTGTTTGTAAGTTCTGTACATATTTCCCTTTCAGTTTTTAGGGTTTTGTTCTGTTTGAGTTGTGGTCTGCTCCTCCAGAGATCTATGGTTCTCAGTGTAAACTTGCATTTAACCATCCTCAGTTAGAGCCATTGTTAGCACTGCATTGGTAAAATTTGAATTTCTTGGTCCTTTGCTTTTCTCGGGCTTTCTTGATTTAAAAATCTTATGCTTTACCGCTCAAAGGAAGTCAAAATCCCTTTTTAAGTCATGCTTTATGTTTAGTCGCTTTGTCGCGTCGATCTTTTCCTCATGTATTTAAGTTGTGTGACTGCGCGACGAGCTGTCTGAGAAGGTGAATCGTGCAGTCACAATATCTTATGTAGGTCAAGCTATAGGTCTGCGAGCATGCGATGGGTTAAAATTATGTCTATCATGCAGTTGCTGAAAATTTTTGTTCTCTATCTCGCGCTCTGTGACCGAGCGAGTCATGTTTAAAATGCAGCAGTCGCGTACCCGCTCACTTTTTATGTTAATTTCTCATGCTCCGCAAGTGCGCAACGAATGCATGAAATACTAAAGTGAAGACTCATCGCTCAGTTTCCAGTCAAAAAGGATAAAGGGAAAACAGCTTGCGAGTATGTGATGAGCCAAAAGAAGAAAGCTGTCATGCACTCGCAGTTAGTGATGAAGTGGAATAAAAGAGCTCGCGAGTTTGCAATGAGCCAAAGGACAGAAGTCATCACTCACTTGCTGAAGGTGAAACAGAGGAATCCATGCACAGAGAAGTCCAGCACAATGAAAATTGGAGGCCCACGCAAGGATGTGAGACAGCCTAGTGTATGAATGAGATCATCATTTTAGAAGTGGCACTCACGTGGAATTGGAGGAACTTTGATTTATGTTTTAAATTATGCAGGAAATGACTATTCCTAGCTAACAGGCCAAAACTCTACCATACAGCACTGAAGAAATGTAAGGTTTTGGTATAGATCCATTTACAGTCATTTCAGACAAGAGGGACAGTTATTACACAAGGAGCTTGTAGGTGAGTAGACAAGCACAGCTACTCGGACTTAACATAAATAATACCAGCTACCATCTACAAAATCTGATTGTAGTCGCTAGATTGGGAGAAGAACAAGAAATATCTATTTATATCTTTTGACTAAGTCCTTTAACCGCTTCTTCTCTCTCTTTCTTTTGTCTCTCTTGTATTTTTAGGGTTAGGTTTTCTGACCATCCTAATCTTGTTGCATCCTTAGGAATTCCAAGATGGTCAGAACCCTATATATAGCATAAGGGTTGTAGTTGTTAAGGGTCTTTGATAGTGGAACATTTTTGAAAGGAGATAATACATCACAGAATTCATATATTCTAGTTTTCTGTCTATCTTTTGAAGCTATATAATCTTTTATGTATGAAAAGCTGGATCACATAAATAATATACGGTGCAATTTTACTCTTCTCCATTGCTGTCTCTTTATTCTCTGTGTATGCTCTTTTGTGTTAAGTTTACAAGGTATTCTGAATCATTTTGGTCATCAGGTGACTATTTAATTGCTTGTAAGTTTCTTTCAAGGAAAGAACTAAATTTTATGAGTAATTTTAGGGAGCATACTGCTTTGTTTAAGGATTTGATACAATAGTTTTGAGGTGACAGGGTAATTTTTAAGGCAATTTACCTGAACTGCATGTGGGTTGCAAGGAAATCTACTATGTTTTATTTGTATAAAATCTTTTCTTATTTTGACTCTATAGCCCAAAGGATAGGCACTGGTCCAGAAAAAAATCTGATAATCTATCTTTATCTAAGTTTCCCAAACTATCAAAACCAAATCAATTAAAAATACTTTGTTACTAAGAACAGATAAACTGAACTTGTCAAGGACCTATGTCAGTAGGACAGTGTCCATATTATTGATTCCTTGAAGAGTGAATCAACTAGGTTATCCCTCCTATAAAGAAAAGGAAGAAGGATAAAAATCCTTATATCACTGGTTTTTGTTATATTTAAGACCATGAGTTTGTACATGGTTAAGTCTTGTATTTGATTATGCTTGGTCATCTGCAAGGTATTTTATCAGTTGGTTTCACTAAGGTACATAGAAAATTAGTGTCCACATTATCAAATACTATGTAAACAGCTATCATAAAATGTAAAACCTGCCTGAGTATATGTGGAGCTCAAAAATGAAGAAGGACCTTATCCAGTCCTTAGCAATTAGGCTTTTCTTGTCTCTGAATCAGTATTAGAAGGCATAGTGTTCAATTAATCAATTCAAGCACTGTGACTCATACAAGAAAAATACCTAACATGATCAACAGTGCATTGGTTAGATTGAGATGAATTCAGAAGGTCACCTCTGACGTACTTGACCAACTTATCTAATTCTTTGGTATTTAATCTCAGATATTTCATAGGAGAGATTTGGATAGTAGAAGACTTGCAAAATTCTACAATATCAAAAGAGGGTGCACTAGAATCTTTTTGCACAACCTTAACATCAGGAGTCCAAGGACTAGGAGGAGAAGAATTACTTATAGGATCTTGAGTCTTATGGAAAGTATTAGATTATGTTGGAGTGTTCTTTGAAGACTTTTGATTTTGAGTGAGCATGGCACAAGCGGGATCCCCAAGGGTGACCAAAATATCTCCTCTTTCTGAGTCAAATTCATATTCTAAAAAGTATGAGCCAGAGTCGCCAGGTATGTCTTGAGGGAGCTCTTCCACAGTACATTCTCCTAACACATCTTTGGTGGCCTCCATTTGTACATGTCTTTGCATATCTTGGAAAGAATTACCATCATGATCCGTTGTCAGATGAAAAGAACACATGATATTCTCTTTTGGTGAAGCTTCCAAGGACAATCTTGGTTGATTAGAAGGTAGCAAAGGATTTTTATTGTGCCATTGATTAGGCTACTTTTGGCTGATATCTTGATAGGGGGAAGAAAATGAAGATCCTTGTTTTGGTAACTGCCTTTTCAAGGCAATTACATTATTCATGAGTCTTTGAACAACTGGATATGTAGGAGATGAAGTAGAAAGTTGAGAGTGAGAAGTTTGCACATCTTTTCTCCATTTCCCGGTTGTAATAAGATCATCTTCTAACTCAGTGGCCTATCATTGGGCAATAGATAAATCATTTGGCCTACTCCTTCTTAAGTGAAAACCTATGTTTGAGGGCATAGAGTTTACAAAGAAACATTGTTGGTTTTCTGGGGTCGGTCTTTTGGCAGCAGGAATTCTATGGATAACTTTGTTATATCTTGCCACATAGTCTCTCATTGGCTCATGAATCTCTTTCTTCATTTGTGTTAATTGTGCTAGCAGGGAATGTTCATCATCAGCCCCTATAAAACATCCTTCAAACGTGGTCCTCATTATTTGCCAATTTGTGATCGACCTGACTGGAAAATGACCAAACCATTCTGTAGCTCCTTCTAAGAGGGATTGAGAAAAGAGCCTAACTACTACATCTTCATGTTGCATTACTAGAATGGAAGTGGCTACATTGAATGCATTCAAGTGCTCATCTACTGAGACTTTTCCATCTACAAAAAATTTAGGCAAGACTTCTTTAATACCTTTAGGGAGAGGATGATGAGCTCCTAAATTTAAAGGACCAACTACTGCACCCCATGGCCGAGCCATAACTACACTTGGAAAGATTGTTACTAGAGGCGGTGCCTGAATACCAGACAAAGTTAAAGCTTGCCAGGCACTAGAGGATGGGGAAGAATTGGAAGCAATTTTAGGAGGGGAAGAAGGTCTACTCTTAGCTTTGAGTTTTAAAATGGAAGAGGTCAAAAAATGAAGATTTTACAAACTCTCATAGAAAGTATCAAAAATACCCTCCTTCCTTTGGGACTTGGTATATGGTTCAGAATCCAGTATTGTTTTCTTTTATTGCCTCTAAGTAATTCTGTCAATAATTTGTGCCTCTTCGGTGATTGAGAGCCCTCTCAACCACTCTCCTATATCTTCCTCTTCTTCTAAAACTAGGAGAATGTGTTTATACTGGTGATAGCTAGTCTTTAAAATCCAAGCAACAATGTTCAAATCAGAGATTATGTCCTCTTGGGTATTTTGGAAGTTAAGATCTGGTTGAATAACAGGAGGTTGCTCCTCCAAGTTTGGTATTATCATAGCTGGTAGGACCATATCTTGTTCATAAAAGAAAGCATTTAAAAACAAGTCTACACTGTAAGCGTTCCCCAGTAGAGTCACCAAAAATCTATTAGCGAACAAATTTGTCTTTCCACAAAAATCCTTCTAAGTTTACTCTATCACCCTTAAAAGATAAACTATCTCTAACGGTTGGGTAAGTATCTTTTATGATCACTTCCCTCTAAATTTAATAATAGGTACAACTCCCTAATAAGATATTCAATGATATGGAATAATAATTCAATCAGTTAGCTTTTAACCAGAAAGCTTATAAAGGCTGCAGTATCATTCTTTGATGATATGCTACTAACAAAATATGAAGGAAATAAAACCAAACAATGAGTAGGAAGGAAACATAGTTACTTCCACAATTTCATTTCATGAAATATAAATAACTTCTCAGCTAAAGATAATAGAAAGTAGATAAAACCCAGAATTTGGTTATTATGAACCAACAAACAAATATATAAAACAGAATAAACAATATGTCAACACAGGACACTTTGCTTTGGTTTGTAGACAACATAGATTCAATAACCTTACTGTCATATATTTAAAAAATCACTACACAAATAATTCCCTAAAATCTATTCTATTCTTAACATTCAACAATCCAAACTGTAACTATCAAAATCTATAATCTACCAGCCATAAGTTTTTTGAACCCCTTAAAAGTTTCAACAGCTAAAATAAATAGTAGCAGAGCATCGAGAGACCTCCCAAAAAACACAGCCTCTCAGGCAAACAGTGAAGTATCTAAACCACCAGAAAGAGGACACAAACCCTGAAAAGTTTGCATGATAATTTAGTAAAACTAAATAACTAAATCAGGCTCCTTATCAACAACATGATCCTCACTCTCCGCTGGACTTCCTTCTTCATCGGTAATTGATTGAGCAAGCTTCCATTCTTTATACACTTGACCCAGTTCTTTCATGAGTGACGGATGTGGGATCTTAAAATTTACTATCTGAGCCATATAGGCATCTTTGCTCCACCTCAATTTCTTCAACTTCTCATTGACATTGGATAACTGATCGAGACACAGATATAGCATAGATTCAATGCTTTCTATCTAAGTTAAGTCAGAGGCTTTAGGATTGATCTTTCCCCTAATAGTCTTTATTTCAGAGTTGAAATCATCTAGGGCACCCTTTAATTCTTGCTCACCAAAGACTGATGGGTAGGTATAAGTGAAATTAATCACTTTGAACTCATTCAGGGCAGCTTTTTGGATCTGCTTAGCTTCAGTTTCATATTCTTTAGTTTCTTTAATAGTACCCCTTATGAGAGCAATGCACCAACTAATATTCTTTCTGAGGATGAAGAAAAGAGACTCTTCAACACCTTTTAGGGAGTTTTCCATGAAGAATTTATTAAAGCCATGTCTCTCTATCTCCATAAACTCTGTCATTGCTGACACCCATTTTTCCTCCTCTATATTCTAGACCTAGTGTTGGGCTTGCAATTCTCCCATTACTACCTCGGTGTCATAAAGAACTGAATGTGAATCTTTAATGTATTTCCTACTATTATTGAGCACTTGGGACATCCACTCATCAACTGAAGAGACCAAAGTCTTACCCCTCTGAACTTGATTCAGCAACATTTTACTTTCTGCAAAGTTGGGGTCAAACACCTGAGATTATTGAGACAATGGGGAGGCATCAAAGTTGCAAAATGTATTGATGAACTGAGAAAGTGAGACAATGGTTTTCTTCAATTCCTTTTTTCTCCTTACTATCCTATACTGATGTGATCAACATCTGTTGGGTGGTTTCCTTGAAAATGTGGTTATTTTTTACTCTGTCCATAGTCCCTAACTCAATTTTAGTCCCTTTAAACTATTCAACTGCCACATCCTTCATTTTTTCCTTTGGTCTATAAGTAGCTACCTTAGCTGTCCACTTCTCATTTTTAGTATTAGCAAACATGCATGTTGTACTCTTCACTTTCTTGGCCTTGGGAGTCTTTTGAGCATACTTACTGACTATATCCTACACCAGAATAGATACAGGAATCAAACTCCATTTTCTATTAACTAAAGAAGTTAACCATTTGGACGTATCATTTGTTGTTGCTGGCTGAGGGCCAGCTTTATCAGGGGTGTTCATTAAATCCAGGGTTACATCATCAAGTTCAAAGAGATATTTCCTAATTTGGTCATCATCTCCAATTTGATAATTTAAATCTCCAAATTTGTCATCCTCCAGATTAACTATTTCTATCTGCTCTTGAGTCATCTTCCCTTTTCTTTGTGATTAGGATTTTGACCTGGTAATGCATTGAGGGGAGACCACAGGGGAAAGTTCTACAATAGACTTCTTCTTGGAATACTTCTTTTGCTACTTATTAGAGGAACCTTCATTACGAGATGGTTTAGGAGAATTAGAAACAAAGGGGGAGGAAAATAAAATTGAAGTTTTAACCCCAATTGTTTTGGGACTAGATTGTGCTCTTTTTATCTAAAGCCATTTTTTAGTCAATTTGAGCACATTCTGTGTTCTACATTTAATGTCATCCTCCTCCTCTTTTGACCAATCAATATTTATCTCTTCAGTATCTAGGAGTCTTTTAAAACTAGGTTCAACCAAGTCAAAGCCGTCATCTGTGACCCCCTCTATGCTGAACTATATTCTCATGGATAGAATTTGGGATATGCAGAGTCTACTATGGCCTCTCATCATGACTTGGGACTCATTTGCACAGTCCTCCCAGAAATCCTCTAGATGAGGAATTATAAACATGTGAGATCTAAGACCTAGGCTCCCGCTAGAAAAGTTTTTATTATCAAAACCTATTCACTCTATGTAATACTTAAAATCAAAATGACCAAGCTCACTTCCAATACTTATGGCATCTTCAATAGTTAGGCATGAAAACTTACCTCGCTGCAATGGGAAGACTTTCTCCCCTCCTTCCCCAGGAAGAAAATGTTTAAGCACAATAGAAAGTTATCTACAGACTTCTGCAAGGATGAAAAAATCAAAGGCATACATAGGTAATTTTGTAGGGGCATCTTTAAAACCACCAATTCTAATATAAGAAAACCTAGGGAACTGGATATAAAAAATTCCAAATCTTGTCACAAATTGCTGAGCTTCTAAAATCATCCTCCTAGCTGAATCTCTAGACATCTCGAAACAAAGCTTACCCATAAAGGTATCATGTACCCTTCTATAATTCTGAATCACATTGTCTTTGTGAAGAATAGGAAAATATTAAAAAACACACATGCCATCAATCCAAGGCTCGTGAATCATACCATCCCATATCCTATTACATGCTAGATAGTACATCAAAAAGCTACATCCAGTAAGTTTGGAATTATTCAGTTGTTCTCTCATAGATTCTACAATTAATTCTACCCAATCCAACTTGTGTCTTCCCTCTAACACAATTTCTACATAACAGAACAAGTAATCTGAAAACATGGAAGCCTAAGGTGACCCTTTGACTCTATGTAACATTACCATAATATCACTAATGTATGGGTGGCCATGACTTCTGTCGATCTTTTTGGCTAATCGGGAACCTCCCCTTTGGGCATTTAATAACTAGTGCTTTGCTATTGTGGTACGGTTTGCATCAGCATTTGGCTTGAACTTAACAAGAGATTGTGCAGGAGAGAAAGAAGAAAAATTTCGCTCTTGGATTTGGAAAGTTGAAGTGAAAATTCCTCTATTCACAGCCATTAATACCTCACCATTTCTTTTGATAATTGATTTGGTTCGCTGGTCATAGTGTCAGATACACTCATGGACTAGTTTAGGACATAACACTGCAGGAGGAAAGCAAGCGGCTACACACAACCCACTACTTAAATTTCAACAAAAGGGACACTCTCTTTGATAGATGCACCAAGCCTATCTGATATTCCTTCAACATCATATCCCTCTAAGTCTGTGTCTGTTACAATAGGATTTTTGCACACCAGACTAGATACACTTCCAAACAAATGGAATGCAGACTTCATTCTTGCTAGAACAGACTGAGAATTGCTACAGAAACTCCCATAAATTTCACAAGCTCTTAAATTTAAACACTGGAGGAATGGTAGCCTAACTTACCTTGATCACTATAGAAAATTCTGCAAGTAAAGCTCCAAAAACCCTTACCTCCACTCTTCTTGCATACAGACAGGGACATTATTTCAAAAAAATAATGAACGCTAGGAAGGGTTTTAATAAGAAACATCACAAATTTGGTAATTAATTGTCCATTATTAAGGAAATAAAAGCTTAGAGGATGAAGTGACTATTCACACACAATCATTTACTACCACTTGCGCAAACTTTTATGCCGCATGAATTCCTCATTAATTTGACAGCTTGGACACACTTAACTACCGCCAATACCTTTCTTCATTAAAAGCCTTTTCTGAGTGGGGGACACAACTGAAAAGACAGGGGTAGTCCTTTGCTTATGCCACGTGTCTCTTTTTAAAATCATTAAACACTCTTAAACATGAATGAACCAAATTCAAGGGTGTTCTTACGTGTTCATCACTGTTCAAGTCTGTTCCTTTTGTATCCAGCCTTCATCTTCAAACTAGAAGTCCCATGCTTAACTATTAATTCCCATCTTTGATTAACCAAAAACTCTGAAGCTTGTGATCATGAAACACTCCTTTTAGAAAATTTGCTATTCACTTGCTACTGCTTCATAAAAACATTAACACTCTTGAACTAAGTTCAAGGTTGTTCAAGGCTATTCAAACATGTTCAAACCTGTTCAAACCTATTCAAGAAACATGTTAGAAAAAGATTTTCCTTTTTTTTACAAACATAGGTGAAACACAGGGGGGATCCTTTCACTGAGATTTTGAACATAAGGACTTAGACAGTTTAAGATTCACAAAAATAACAAGGTGACTCTAAAAATCAAACATAAGGGCAATGATCAAGATTTGGACTAAAAAACATGCTGACACATGCCCAAGGGAGATTAGCTAAGCTCATGGCTAATGATGGTAGAATAAGGGCTAAATTGATTTCTATTCAGACTATGTTGATACCTCATTTGGAGGTCATGTAAAAAGTGGTAAAAGCAGCAAAGGAATTAGTACTGAAAGATCCACCTCTAAATATTGCAAAGAGTTTGATTGATCTACTTGCTGAGCTAGAAATCAAGTTATAGGTTTTGGAATCTATCAGAACCAATTGGGATAGTGCATTTGTGATCATCCTCTAGATTCATAAACCATTTTTGGACAAGTATGGTCTGACCCTTAGAACTCTAGCAGACAAGAGTGACAAAAACAAGGGGAAATGCAATGAATGTCATCAAAGGGGAAATAAAGGAAAAATAATTTATAAGGTATAACATTTTTTTTAATTATGTAAATATATTGTATATGTAGTGAAGTCTTTATTAAGACCGAGTCAGAATCATAGGGGGAGTTCTAGTTCTACTTGAGTACTATTTTCTAAAGGACTAAAGAGTCATGAAAAATTGTTTTTGCCACTAATTTCAGAGGGGGTATTGTTGATCTCCAAGCTTTTGTTGTCTATTAGTGTCACACATTTAGTCATAATCAAGGCAGGTTGGTCGGTCATCACTACAACTGAGCCATACCACTAAGGTCAAGCAATGAAAATGACTTGTATAATATTATGTATTGACTGATCAGTACTAGTTACTACCAAGCAAGTTAATGGTATCCGAGTACTAAATAATTTCTGAGCAGAATGATTGTCGAGTTGCATAGAAGAGTTAGTGTCAAGTGATAGCATATGGATACATCGTGCAAGATAGTATTGAGTGAGCACAAGATTTTACATATGCTGAGTAAGAAAATTTTGTATATGTGTTTGGAATGGCTCAAACACCTAGGTAAACCATTTTGGCTGACTTCTATGAATCATTTAATGATTATTCATAGATATTTAATGCATTACTTATGCATTATGTTTTAGATCATAGATCTCTATGTAATCCATGTAACCTATCAATATTAGGGATGCCTAAGCAGAAAAATGTGATGAAACTAGATCATTGATCTTGATCTAGATGTTTCATCACTGACCTATATATGGAATGCTTCAAACCCTAATGGATGTGTATGTGTGTGGATGCGGGTTTTAAGAGTAGAGACTAGGTGTGTATGCATGTTTTTCATATCTGAAGCATAGATCGAATAGAATGATTGAGGAGATAAGTGAAGGATAGTAAAGAGATATATTAGATTGAGAGATCAGTTAAGAGTTGGAAAGAGGAGATCCATTATTATCATTTTTAGTGCAGATGGAAGGATCGAGTACTGATACATTCTAGGAAGTGAATCAGGGTAAATATCCTAGCAAAGTGGTCCTAAAAAGCCTTTGTAAATCTCTTAACAAAGTTCTTACTTAGTTGTAAGTTTTAAATCCTTTAACAAGGTAGATTGTATAAGTTTGTAATCTCTTAACAAGGGATACCCCTCATAGGGTAGATCATCAGTGGTGATCAAACTTTGTAGCCCTAACATGCATACTTTATTACTGTGGTAGTCAATATTTGTGAGTTTCATCCTCACCCCAGTTTTACCTTCAAGGGTTTTTGGGTTACCAAATCTTTGTGTTCTGTGTTCATTATGGATATGATTAGATGTTAGATCTATTATAGAATTTTAGTTTATGTTTATGAATACATGTTGAATTAGTTTGTCTTAGAAGTATGAAATTTTTGTAGATCTGATTCACCCACCTCTTAGTATACTGATTTCCCATATTAGACTTCCAACACTCCTTTCTAAGGGAAGAGGAAGATGGCTGAGGTGAGGTGATATAATCTACTACATAGCTTCCTTTAAAGCCTCTAACCATTTCCAACCCTAGAAATTGGATGTCCTTCCTTTCCACAAAACTGCAAGGATCATCGGTGGATTTCATAGTCTTGGAGGAAGACTCATTAGACTTTGAAGATTTCCCTTGATTGGGATGGGGTTTTGAATCAAACTTAGGAGGTGGCTAGGAGGAAATCTCACTTCCTATTGAATCTTTCATTGACTTCAGTTTTGGCTTCAATTTCTCGTTAGATGGTTGGGAAACCAATACTTGGTTCTTAGATCTTGTGAGAGAATCAAGATGAGATAGTTTGGCCTTCTCGTGAGTCAAATGATCATAGAACACATCAAAAGTAGGCATGGTAAATCTCAGACCCAAACCATCCATAGTAGAATGGAAGGTAGAAGAAAATTTCTAAAAAGGATCACAATGCTTAAAAGGAATCAGGTAAATACACTTTGTATCTATCTTATTGTTTCCACAACCATGTAAGAGAGACTTGGTAGATTTGAATTTTGTTAATAAATCTTGAATAGAAGAAAATTTCTCAAGACCCATTGCTCTCAATTCTGCCTCAATCTGAAGTGCCCTGAACTCATTAACTATGCCAAAGAGAGGCTAAAAATTCTTGCACATATTAAGAGGGGTATTAGAACCATCAAGATGAAAGAGAAAAATATATAAAATACATAGAGAAAGCACAACAATGGCCTCATCCATCTTTTTCTTATGCTGCATGATCTCATAAGGATGAATCAAGACTCACTGAATGGTATCTAAAAAATACCATAACCCACGTGACTGGAGAAGCCTAGTCAAACAAGATTTCCACAAATGGAAATTATGTGGAGTGAGAAGCTCAATTGATGCTCAATCTTCCATTGTTCCACTTCTTTACTGTTTATTAGTTATCTTTCAGAACTAGATAGAAGATGGAGAAGGTTTTATCTTTTTTGTTTTTGAGTGGTCTATTTCTGAGATAAATGACAGAAAGTGAGAAAAAACACCCCCCACAAAGAGGGAAGAAAAACCCTAGTACAAATGAGAAGCTAGAAGAAGAGACAGTGCAAAAAATATTTATAATAAATGGGTAAAATACCTGATCAATTTATCCAAAAAAAAGTCTCAGATATGAAGAGAGATCATCAAGAGCTCTCTGATGTCTAAGAAAAAAATAGGGTCTGTATGCTCATTATAGAGGCCTAGAAGTGCTGAAAATAATTCCCCTCATTGACTAGAAAAAATGCTAGTGAAACAACAAAATTAGAAAATAAAACCTTTCCCAAAATGTTTGCCTCGAAAAGAGATTTCCCAAGATATAAAGAAGTCAAAAAAAAACCTCTATATGCTCTTGTTAGAGCCAAAAAACCAATGTTAGGTTGAAAAGGCTCCAACACAAAAAAATGTACAACCCTTGGAGGTCTTGCAGTGGAGCGCCTGGTTACCCATGAAATTGCAAGCTAACTAAGAGGGAGCCTTTGGGGAGCTGTGCTGGTAGTTAGGCTATAGCAGCTAAATCATTGGCAATGAGGCCACAAGTAGTGAGGCTATAGGTAGAGGTGCCACTAGCTGGGAGGCCACGGGCGCTATCTCGCTAGCATAGGTGGGCAGTGTGCTAGAGATGGGGGTCATGTAGCACACGGGAGGCATGTAGGTGGTGGTTGGTGGTGGTAGAGGTCGGTGGGGATCGATGGTGGATCAAAAACTACTTGACAATGGGTAGGTGGCCATTGGGTGAAACTTCCTATCCCACCACTCTTCAACCAATAGTGCACAAAGTTTTCACCGAAAATAAAAAAATGAATTTTTATATTTTTTTCTCGATTCATGTGCCAAGGCTATATAGGCAAAAACAAATTTCCTCAAAAGTCAATAGTATCCAAATTGGAAGCGACCTATATGAAAATAAGGTTTTTTGGGCATTTTGAGCTCAACCGTGAGGTCATTTTGTGCTCAAAGTGTTTCAAAAACAATTCTCCCTAGATCCACACAAAAATTGTTAAAAACACTTGAAACCCTTGGAGCTCCAAAAACCTTCAAAAACATAGGAGTAGGCTGCAATAGAGAGGCTCTGATACCATGTTAGAATTCAAAGAATTTAACCACCAAGATCCACTATATATAAAATAACCTGTTATAAAACCAAAGATTGGAGACAAACTTAGAATGATCTAAAAGATGAAATATTCATTTAGAAAGGGAATAATAATTACAAAGAGACCAATCCTTATAAAGGAGATCAAACCCCAGAAGGTGGAGAAATGTAGGTTTCATGAATAATTAATAAAATAATTAATTATTACATGTCTAAAGTTTAGCTTAAGTAAACAAAAAATAAAAAAGGTGCCTGAATAATTAAATCAATAATAAAAAAGGTGCCTAAATAATTAAATCATTATTATTGGTTGAGCATCTTGGGTCCTTGGCAATCCCACTCAACCAAAAATATGTTTGCTTTTGTTGTTTAGCTTGTTTGGAGGCTCCCTAGTGAACTACTTTGTTGCTCAAGTTTCTGTTGCTCGGTTATGCTTGTTCTGAGTTCATTTTCTGATGCTTGGGTTTGTCTTATGTTGCTTGGGGTGTTCTCTACCCGATTCACTATGTTTCTTAGTCATCCTTTGCTTGAGTTGTTTATTTTGGAGTTGGATCTAGTTGTTGACTTCTTCTTTTAATTTTTGTGGCTTAATTAATGTGGGATCTCTAATTGGGATCTATGTGGACCTAAATTTGGTTCTCTTATGGATTTGAGTGCCGACCTCTTGGGTGGACTCTTCTATATATTTGTTTCTCTTTTCTTATTTGGAGGCAGAAATTCTTAGAAGAAGAAGAAGATGAAGTATTGAATTATCTATAAGGAAGGTCTGTGACCTTGCATGTATGAACATCATTCTATAATTCATTGAATATATGGCCGAAATAGGGAAGGCCTTACAGCCTGGCATGTA
>MU224471.1:447989-469778 GCA_018584345.1 Thuja plicata
AGAAGGCAACAGGTCGAATCACCCAGACAGGCAGGATGAATAATTCATATTCAGTCTTGTTTGCACCTGGTGAAGAAGGACTATGTTGAAGTGTGTGGTTGATTTAGAAGGCCAAAATTAACTCATATAGGAATAAGCAACAGCAAGTTAGGAAGTAGTTGCAACTGGCAAGAGGTGATCCAATAACTGAGGAAGCCTTACAGACATTGCAGGAATATGATCCTGAATATGAAGAAATAACACTAGAGCAGGCTAGAAAATTGGTTAAATTCAATGGTATGTTGTTTGTTGAAGGTTGGGACTTATCCTTAGCCTTTATCATAGATCAAATTAGAAGATAACCTGACATCAAATTGTCATCAGAGACCTAGGTTGGAAATATGATGAGAGGGTTTGGTTATAACTCCAAATCCCAAGCACTTGCAATGTGGAGCCTAGCTCCTAAGGATCAAAAGCCATCTATACTAAATATTCAGGAAAAGATGAAGGGAAACAAGATTATTTGGATGCTTGACAACACAGGAGACTTGGAGATAGCCCAAGTAATGACTCATTTTTCTCAGATGAATGAGGCAAAAACAACTCAGCTATTAGAAAAATAGAAAAAGCTAGCTAGTGACACTAGTGATATTATCAAAGATAGGAAATTAGCCATAATAAAAATTAAGGAAAAGGATAAGATTATAGATGAGCTTACCAAAGAGCTAATGGAAATAAAAGAACCTACCCCTGTGAAGCCCAAGGAGGTTGTAGATGCTGAAATCCAGATGGAAGATATAGGGGATGCATTGGTTGAAATAGAGTAGGGGATCATTGAGCATAATAGTGTAATTTTGGGAGTATTGGTATCAATTTTATAGCATAGAATTAATATTATTAAGGAGAAGATAGATGTAGTATATGGAGGATATGGTAGATTTCCAGGCTTGCAGACAGAAGTCGCAAGTTTTTTGACAATTTTGAACCCCTACTATGCAACTTGGTCTTGGAAGACATCACTTTTTGAGAGATTAGAATCAGTTTATCCACTAAGATCAAATTTTCATGAAATAGTAACTTTGGTAGGTACTGAGATAGAGAAAATTGGCACCACCTTATCATTTTTAAAAGGTAAAGCCAATCAAATTGAGGCCAAATTAAAGATGTTTGGGTTATATTATAGTATATTTGTACCTCCAATTAGGGTCAAGGATGATTAAATCAAACCATTAGGGTTATGGATGTCAGATTTTGACAGTGTACTTCCTAATAAAGACATTTATGTATCTGACCAACGATAATTGGATATAGAAATGTTCAATACACTTTTGGATGAGGCATTTAAAGAAAAATCAGATTGCAATAAATTCATATCTGATGTTAAGAATATAACAGATACTAGATGGGAGAGGAAAAAGACTCAGTTGGAGAATATTCAAAATTTTGAATGGCCAAAAGAGGATATGACTGCCTGGGACATTCTAACAAAGCCTAAGAAGAAGAAGCCAGTGATAGTAGATTTAGATATTATTGATGAAGAATAAAGGAATGTGAGAACAACATTTACTGATTTCTTGAAAGACAAACATGTTAGTCATCACCAAAGTCAAATCACAAACTATCCTCAACACACACAACCAAAGATGTCGAAGATCATATAAAGACAAAGGAGTAAATCTGATTTCATTTTCTATTTTGTCTTTCCATTGCTTGGTTTCCCTTGTTTTTTTTCTTATCTAAATTTAGGGTTAGGTATTTAAAACCATCCCAAGCTTGTTGCATCCTTTCCTTAAGGATTCCAAGATGGTTATATATATATATATATATATATATGAATCAATTTTGTAAAAAGGGGGGAGATGAAATATAATTACAAGCCAGACTACAGAATTTTGTTTGAGTTTTTTTTGAGATTTTAGTCTTTGTATGTATTGAAGTAGGAATTTATAAATAAAATATAGTGAAAATCTTATTCCATATTGTTTTTGTCTCTTTACATGTTGTGTATGCTCTTTTATGTTTAAATCTGTAAGGCATTTTTAAGCATATTAGTTACAAGGTATCTATCTAATTTCTTCCAAGTTTCTTTCAAGGGAAGAACTAAGTTTTGTAAGTAATTTCAGGGAGCATAACAACATTTGAAGATTTGATACAGTATTGTGGTAGTGACATAGTAATTTGTAAGGCATCTTATTGGAGTTGCATATAGGTTGTAAGGAAATCCAATGTATCTTTATTTACTTTTCTGGGGATTTGCATCTTTGACTCTGTAGCCCAAGAATAGGCACTGATCTAGAATTTGTCAAGTAGTTTATCATCATCCAAATATTCAAAATACTTAAATCATTCATATAGAAATAAAAATACTCAAAGTGTCAAGTAATTTTATAAAGGTATACAATTCATTTTATTAATCCCTTTGAGAGAGCATTAAAATAGGTTACCCTTCCTAAGTTCTAGGAACTGAAAAAGAAGAAGGATGAACATCCTTAAAGCACTACTGTTTGTTGTTATCATTTCAATAATTTTCATGGTCAAACTCTATACAAGTTGTCTTCAATTTTATACATAGTAATTTGCAAGATAATATAGTAAACAAGCAGCAAACAAGTATCCACATTTACTAATACTGTGAGAAAGCCATTTTGTATAGGTAATACCTGCCTGGGTGTTGTGGAACCTAAAAAGAAGGAGGTGATAATAATTTTCCCCAAGTATTATCATAAATCCTCATCAATTAGTGTTTTCTCTTTCTTGGATCATTTAGTTATTCAAATATTGGGAGTCATAGAGTTAATCAACTATTCCAGTACCTTTTGAAGGTTCAGCAAGAAAAAACCCTAACAAATTGGTGACTCTACTGGGGAAAAGGGATTATAATGTGTTGTTAGTAGTTTTTGAAATCACTAAGGGTTTAAAAGGACAATAAAATAACATTTATAGTTGCTACAGTCATTTCAACAATTATTCATCTATCCCAAAAAAATTTGGGTGGTGACTCTAAAGCAAAATCTTCGTGATCAGTAAAAGTTAGTAAATATTTTTCAAAATGAATACTAGGTCAAAAGCTAAAAGGAATCCTGAAACTGCATTAGATGGTGGATTTTCTTCAACTTCAAGAATGGAAATGTCTTGGAGAAAGAAAATAATCCAAGTCAACATAGATGAAACTCCTCCAAGAGGAAAAGAAAATAATACTAGGAGAGAGGTAGGTAGAAACTAGTCCATTCATGATGGAAATAATTCAAAATATGAAGAAGCTATAGAGAAAGTATTAAATACATCTATAGCTAATTCCACTTCTAGTGAGAGGGAAGGAATAGATACAATCATTTCAGAATTTGAGGAAGCTCCCTCTGATGAGCTTGCTAAAGAAGAGGCACTCATCATGAAACATCTTACTCTTATTCAATAGATGAAAAGGAAAAACATGAAAAGAATGATGTTGACAAAATTAAAAGAAGAACTTTAAGATATCAAACTAAAAGGAATACAAAGAGGTCTCAAAAGAACCAAGAAATACCACTTAATCATAAAGCTTCTAGTTCATAGAAAGACAAGGACAGAGGTAAACAAAAGATGACTGAAAGCAGAAATGACGAACCTAAAGTTCACAAGGTCCTAATAGAGAAAATGTCCAAGTTGGATATTGATCTTGAGAAATTGAGATTTGAAAAGGAGACCATGGAGAAAATGTTAGAAAAGGCACAAATGGAGGCTACAACAATTGAAATGATGAAGAAAATATATTTTTGGCAGTCATCCAGATATTCTTATGCTGGAATAGAGAATACAACAACTTCTAAAGCAAAAGCCACTACTTTTAAAGAGAATGATGACTTTCAAAGAAAACCATTGCATACTGAGAGGTACAAATAGTTCAACTTTATCGGTATCCCTAGATACCCCAATACATTTCCAAAAGATGCGGGTGATATAGGAGAAAAAATCCCAAACTTCGCATGTAATAATGTTATTTCTTATGAAACACACTTAAGAAAATTCATTGATTTTGTTGATGATTTAAATATCACTCATGAAGATGTGTTAATGAAGCTTTTTGTTCAATCTCTAGTAGAAGATGCTAGAGAATGGTTTAGAAACCTTTCTAATGGTTCAGTAGTTTCCATGGATGAGTTAATTAAATTGTTTAAAGATCAGTATGGTGACAAGACAAAAAAAGGATTCTTGCTGAATGAGCTCAATAACATTAAAAATAATTACAGTGAAGAGGTCACTGAGTTTAATACCAGATTTCAAAGAGCAATGCACAAATTGTTTCAAAAAATAAGGTTGGATGAAGAGGTATGTTTAGCAACTTATTTGATTGCCTTTGATTCTAAAATGGGATATGCTCTTAGGGATAAAAACCCTAGAACTCTTACTAATGCTTATAAGATAGCTGTAAATATTGAAATGAACAAAAGGGTGTCTGGTAAATTAAATAGGAGAGATGATTTGAGGTTTAGTAGGAGTAACCCAAAAGAATCAGATTATAAGGAATATAGGGTACCTTAAAATAATAAGCCTTCCTATAACAATAGTTACAATCCACATAATAGAATGCAAAATCATCCCTATGGAACTCATTTTAAGGATGGGAAACCTGTTGTGTTACCTAGAAAAGAGAAAATTGATATCAGACATCCGGACCCTTTGCATAAGAATGTTGTTTATTTATGCAATGATGATTTCTGGTGTGAGGCTTGTGAAGCCCCACACAACCTTAATTATTGTATTGTTTCCTTGGATTTGAAAGTAAATTAAGAACAAGAAAATAATGAAGGAGAAGAATGTGATCATAACATGAAAAATGCCTACTCATGTCATGATATAGATTCAGACAGTGAAACTAAAAAATCATGATTCATATTGTTCACAAATAAATGTAGAAAATCATCATCAACAAGTCTTATCAGACAGTGAAGTAGAAGAAACTGATGACCATATAAGATGTCATGCTCAAAACAATCAGGACCTTCCATAAATTAGGAAAGCTTCAAATGAGGAGAAAGAAAAGATTGCTACAGATTTAGTGAACAAGGCTAGAATTAATTACCATTTAAGAAACAGAGTGGTGGGTACTGGTAGTTAGCCATCTAGTGTATTTATAAAAGAAAAAAAATAGACACCAAATATGTATAGAAGAAGGAAGGACCTAGGGAAAATGCAAACAAACCTAAGGTCAAAATTATGACAAAAGTCTTAGAACCAAATGTTTTACAAGAAAGAAAATCAAAAGAGCAAGAAAAAAGTACATCTACTCTTAGGATAGAAAATGAAAAATCTAGAGAGCCAACTCTGAATGTACAGTTTGAGGAGAATATTTTTGAAAAATCAAAGTCCCCAGATGTAAAATATACTCCACAAGATATGGGTCATTGTTTATCTCAAATGACTGTGAAAGTGCCATTTTTAGAGATGATGAGAATCAAAGAACATAAAGAAAAGGTTTTGTCATTATTAAAAAATGTGCCTAAAGTGAAGGTTCAAAATACAGGAAATGTTGATAAGAAACCAATTAGTAAAGGGAAGGAGGTTGAAGTATCAACTTCTAAAATTCCTCAAATTTTCTTAAACACAACTTCTTCCCCTAAAGTTGTTGACCCATTTTTTCTTTCACTGGTAATTAATGGAAGGATGCTAAAAATTTGTATGATTGATTTGGGAACATCAAACACTATTATGCCAGTGGAAATTATGAGGTCTATGGGACTAAAAGTGGACACTCCTCATGAGAGATGTCAAGCAATGGATTCTAGAGAGGTATTTGTGATTGGTACCATTGAAACCATGCCTTACTAATTAGAAATATGTCCTAATGTGGTGTTGACTATGAACATTCTTGTTGTTGATATACCACCACACTATGGGATGCTACTGTCAAGAAAGTGGAGTGCTCAAATGGGAGGTAGTATACAACGTGATTTATCATATGCTACTTTCAACATTGCTAGAAATAATGTTAAGGTGTCAAGGGAGGGTTGAACTCCTCACATGATAGAATGGTTTGAAGACACTAACATTGATTGTTGCATTGATGTGGATATGGATAATTGTAGAGTGCAAAGAAATGACCAGTATCATTAGGGTGAAGATATTGATCCTCTGGTCAAAGAGTTGAATGTACAAAGTGATGGATTGTGGAAAATGTATTTTGATGGAGCTTGTTCAAAAGAAGGATCAGGAGTTGGTGTGTTATTGGTATCTCCATCGGGTACAACTTTTAAATATTCCTTTTTATTGGCCTTCCAATGTACAAATAATACTGCAGAGTATGAGGCTTTGTCTTTAGGGCTTAAAATTGCCATCAAACATGGAATTAAATGTTTTAAGGTTTATGGTGATTCTGAATTAGTGGTAGCCCAAATCAAATCCAAATATGCAGTAAAGAATGATAAATTAAAAATGTATAAATATGCTATTTGGGATCAAATAGAAATGTTTGATGCCTTTGACATAAGCTGGATAGAAAGGTCCAAGAATGTAATGGTTGATTTCTTAGCAAATGTTTCTCTAAAAACTGATGATCAGACCTTACATGGGGTATCAATACTGGAAGTCAAGAGAAGACCAGTTGTTCTAGATAACATATACAACTGGTAGGTTTTTCAAGATGACCAAGATATTCTAAGGTTCATTCAATGTCTAGACCACTATGAGAACCAGAGCATAGATTGCAGTACCTTGCTTGAAAGTAATGATGGTAAAAACTATGTACTAGGAAGTGAGGTTGTCCAATTAGGTTCTAATCAGATTCCTAAGGGTCTAGTTGAACTTGAGGCATTGTTTAGTAGTCGACATGATGATTCAACAAAAATAAGCAATGCCAAGGTTGAGGACTTGGAGGAAATAAACTTAGGATCAGGAAATAGTGCTCAAATTGTTTACATCGGAAGAGGTTTAGATTCTCATATAAGAAAAAATTTAATTAAATTACTAAGAAAGTATAAGCATGTTTTTACATGGTCATATGAGGACTTAAAGGCTTATAGAGAAGACATTTTCCAACATGAGATCCCACTAAAATATGGGATAAAACCATTTAGGCAAAAACAAAGACCTATTAATCCTTTACTAGCTCCTAAGATGCAGCAAGAGTTGATAAAGTTAAAACATATTGGGATTATTCAGCCTATCAGATACTCAACATGGGTTTCAAACCTGGTGTAAGTGAGAAAAAAGAATTGTGATATTAGGCTGTGTGTGGATTTCATAAATTTAAACATCACTTCATTAAAAGATAATTATTCCTTACCTAATATGGAGGCAATGTTACACAAAGTGACTAGTTGTGAGTTGCTATCAATGATGGATGGTTTCTCAGGATACAACTAGGTTTTAGTTAAAGAATTAGAACAGTATAAGACTACATTTACCACTCCTTGGGGAACCTATGTTTATATCAGAATGCCTTTCAGACTCATAAATGCAGGAGGAACTTTTCAGACGGCTATAAATGTTTCTTTTAAAGAGTTTATTGAGTTATTCATCATCATATATCAAGATGATCTAACTGCATATTTTGAAAAGGCTAAAGATCATTGTGAACATCTGAATAAAAATTTTAATAAAGCTTTAGAATATGGTGTTTCATTGAATCCTAAGAAATGTCATTTTGCAGTACAAGAAGGAAACTTGCTGGGACACATAGTGTCTAAGGATGGGGTAAGAATAGACCCTAAAAGAATAGAAGCAATCCAAAGGGTCAATGCTCCAAAAAATTTAAAGGGTGTTCAATTTTTCTTTGGAAAGATAAATTTTGTCAGAAGATTCATAGCAAACTTTGCAGAAATTGTTAAACCTATTGTAAAGTTGTTAAAAAGGGATGCAAAGTTTAATTGGGATGAAGAAGCTCAAAAGGCATTTGAGAAAATAAAAAAGGAAGTGCAAGAGGCTCCTATTTTAAAATCACCTGATTATAGCAAGCCCTTTTCTCTTTTTTCATTTTCATCTTATCATACAATTGTTGTTGTGTTACTACAAAAGGATGAATAGGGGTTTGAGCATCCAATTTCCTTTTATAGTACATCTCTTCATGCTGCGGAGTCAAATTATGAGATGATGGAGAAACAGGGATATGCTTTAGTAAAAGTTGTAAAATCATTTATACCATATTTGGTCTATGCTAAAGTATAGGCATATGTCCCACATTCAGCAGTCAAAGACATTCTTACTCAGTCAGAAGTCACTAGTAAGAGGTGTAAGTGGATAAACAGAATACAAGAATTCAATCTTGAAATCCACATTATAAAGTTAGTAAGGGGTTAGGGTTTGGCTAAACTTACGACAGAGGATAACTTGGATTTAGTTTAGATAAATGATGCGCAGACATAAAATCATACAGTCACAAGTATAGAAAGACAACCATTTTATACTAATGTTGTGTTTTTTTTTTTTTTAAATGCCAAGTGTCCTGATAATATGATAGAAAATGAAAAAAAGGAGTCTAAAGTTGCAAGCTTAGAAGTACACCTTGTTGACGGGGTTTTGCTAACCGGGTCTGCCAACAGTCATAAGTTGTCACTGGGTTCCGGGGAAACCGGCCAACTCCGCCTGCAAAGGTTGTTCAGGGGAAATAAATCCTCCGGGCCTTCAAGCACTTGGGTGTCGGGTCACGACGGTGCGGGGCTTGGTTGAGAGAGGTGACTATTTTTGAGGGGGATAGCTAGTTTCTTCAACTCATTCCCTCTGGAGATTCGATCAAAGTGAGGTTTTCCCAAGAGTTCTATACTTAACAAATAAAGAGAAAATATCCTACAGGGTTAGAAGTGCTTCATCTAACTATAGTCACGTTGAAATATCCAGAACATCAATGATACTCTGATAAACTACACTAAATACCAAAGAAATACATAACCATCAGTTATCATTTTATCAGTAGCGGGAGAAAAGAGTTCATTAATCTACTTTAACATACCAGAGTAAAAGACATAGAGAACATCAAAACATGAAATACCATTAACTCAGAAATAGGAATGCCAACAACATCATTGCCAAGAGTTCTTTCTTCTTTATTAATGTTCCTTCCAGCAAGCACTGGTGCGTGATATAATGGTGGCTCTAGGGGAGCATCTAAATATTAAGGACAGAACAATGGAGCATTGAGCTCTGCAACTTAAAAATTGAGAAATTCCTTTGCTATTATCATGGATAACAAAATCATCAATTCAACCGACCCTTGGAAATGGGCCGATTTGGAAATTTATACAACACTTCTAACCCTAACCCTAATTTACATCATGCCTTAATAAAATACAATATCTAGGGGCTGGTACTACCTATGCCACCCTACAAAAGACCTGGAGATGGAATAGGTCTGCCATGTCAGAAGAATAAGATAAGAATATATAGCGAAAGAATCAGACTCGAGAAGAGGGCCAAAAAGGAGGAAGAAGAAAGTAGGTCCCTCAGGGACCGAGGCTACATGCCTCATAAATGGGAAATGCAATGCCCTATCTTCAATGTGTTAGGTGTACCTCTGAGTGGTGCCTTGAGAAGACCACCCTGTCAGAAACCAACTCCTGAGTTGACACCTCTTTGATGTGGCCAACCACCTTATGATAGCCTTTATTAACCGCTTCTGAAAGCGACCGGTCGGCCTCGGGGACCGGGACACAAATCACTTTGAAGAATACAAGATTTTGGGATCTGGAACTCCAGGATCTGGGAACTTTCATCCCACAAAGAATAAAGAATACCCAAAATAAAGAATACTCAGCACTCGAGTTCTCCCCAGCCCCCGGAGAAAGCTCAAGGTTGCTCATTATCATTGAAGGCCTGGAGGAGGCGAGAAATGCCCTCCTCATCTATCTCTTTTAGGCTGGCCCTTCTGTGCCTGGCCACTTCAACTTGTTCCCCTAGGTCTGGGACATTTTCTTTGAATTCATCTGCCCTCTTTGCCGCGTCATGACCACTTAGTATCATGAGGGTTAATCTTGCCATTTTGGCCCCATCTATCCCCTCCAGGGATTGATATCAGGACCTCATCATTTCATTAAAACTTCCCAAAATTGAATCTTCAGGGGTATATGTATCTTTACTAAGGGGGTCGGCACCGGAAGCCTTTATTACAAAAGACTTATATAAATTTGAAGAATACTTTACAGTGTTTACCTTTTCCTATAAGGACTCTACCAGTTGCTTAGTTACCTCCAATGTGAGGTCAAGTCTGGAGTGCTGAGTTCTTACAAATCAAATGATTCCTCACCTAGAATTCTGGATTCGGAAATTATATCTTCCCCCAAGATGAGGAGCTCTTCAAGCTCTATCTTCCATGCTTGGTAATTTTCAGCGTCACTCTCCCACTTCTCAATGAGTGTTTCTGCCTGATGAATAACTTGCCAGGCCGTGTATAAGTCTGGGAGAGTGGACGCCAGGAAATGCTGGGTGTTTCCTATCTGTAGGGCAACCCATTCCTCTACTACTTGGGCCTTCTTTTTCATTACTCGCAGGGAGTCTATGTCACTCTGCGGTAATTCCTTTGATGTGGAGGTCTCTGGAGGGGCGGCATTGATGGGTTTGGCCAGCTCAGTAAGTAATCCCATAATATTTTCATTCTTTTCCTTTTCATCCTTGAGCCTCTGGGCCTCCTTTTCATATTGGGCCTCCACTCCCCTTGCTGCCTCCTTCAGCAAATCTACTTCTCCCTGCTTTCCCCTTTTGCCTAGGGATACCTCTACAATATTTTAATCCATGGGGTCCGCAGTTGCTTCATCGGTGTCTGGGGGAGGTGTTGCTACAACAGCAACTGTTTCTCCACCCGACCCAGTTTGAAGAGTGTGAACTGTCTGGGCTTTCTTAGTCTTTGGCGGGGCCTGGGCTTGGGCCATCATTTTAGCCAGGGAGAGAGGAATTACCAGAGTGGACTGAGCTTTTCTCTTTTTGTTTTCTACCAGCCACTAAGGTGGGAGAGGTGGCCTTCCTGCCAGAATTTGTTCTCCTAATTCTTTCCCAGTCTTCGGTGGTTGTTGCTCCTTTTCAACATGGATCTCATCCGTTCCTCCCACGGCCTCAACTTCTTCTGCAGCAACATTCTTTTCAACCTCCATCCCCTCAGCCTGGTCTTGTAAATCAATCACTAGGTCTGGACCCTCATAGGTTTCCTCGTGGATTTCTTCTTCAAGCTGCATTTCTTCTTCTTGTTCTTCTTGTTCTTCTACTAGGGCTTCTTCCTCTGTTGGCATTAAGGGAGGTATCAGGTTGAGATTCAGAGTTTGGGCCGCTGTGATAACCTGCTCAAAGGTTGCTCCTGGGAGTGGCCCCTGGAACATGGTGGCTGGGGTTACGGTTATTCCCGAAGGTCCGGTTGCCCTAGCAGATGCCATTTGTTCGCTTGGTTTTTGTTGGCCCACTCTCAGACCCTGCATTGCTTGAGCCCCAGAGATAATCTCTGGTCTCAGTTCCTCTGTTTGCTGCACTTGCCTTTGTGCAGGCTCTTTCTCTATTTCTTCTTGCCCTGTAGTCTCTTGTTCTTCCCCCAAGACTTCTACATCTTCTTGCATATCATCCCCCTGTATGTTCCCAAATTCATCGACCGCAAATACATCAAATTTTTCTTCCAGAGGGGGACTATCTAGGACTTCGGTGGGCTCTGTTTCCTTTTCCAGCTCTGGGGAACTAGAGGAAAGAATTTCTATTTTCTAGGGGAGGGATGTCTCTGGTGCTGGTACCAGCTCGACCTTGAGTTTCTTGATGTGTTTCCTCTTCCTCCGAGTGACCAAAGGTGGCCCCGCATCTGCTATTGCCGCCACTTTCATGGGATCGACCCCCGTTGCCTTCACCATTAGGGCTACCAGCGACGGGGAGGAAGGGGGATGAATTGGTCCAGTCATGAGCGGGGGAGTGGCCAGCCTCGTAATTAACTACTCCCACATCTGCTGGGAGGCTGCCATAGATTATTTTATTTTCTCTTGTATGGGGACTTCTTGCACGGGAGGGGTCGTATCTATCCTTTTTCCCTTATCCACCCCCTCTGAAGAAGTCCTGGCCCCCAGGGTCAATCTGGGTCCCAGCTGTGGTGTTGGCCTCAGTGCTGGTCGGGGAGCTTGGCGAGTACTCCTGGGGCACACCCTCTTGAAGTAGGCGTGACTTTTCTTAACTAGCTCCCAGGTGAAGTCCTCAATCGTGGGCCCCTTTGGGGCAGTCCAATCCATTGGTGGAAGAGGCATTTTATTGAGCCCCTTGGCTTTGTACTAGGGGTCGATGGTGGGGGCGGTGTCTGAGAAATCCTCTGGTAACTTCCAGAGTTTCAATAGTTGCATCATCCCAGTCGTCATTCTGACATAGTGCCAACTTCGCACCTGCACATCATCTTGGCAATCTGCCCAGAAGTCCTCCATATGTATTTGATGGGGCTTCGAAGCCCGGGATAGTGCCATTGCTACTTTTCCATGCGGATCAAAATTCTTCCGTGCCAGATAAAACTCCTACAGATTATAACTTTTAAGCTCATTGTCTACCTCCTTTGCGGTGGCCAGACTACAGGTGTAGTTCCCACAGGTGATTGGGAATAGGATGTTGGGGACCTTCTTGAGGGAAAAAAAGGTGTACAACTCTATTATTTGCTGATAGTATTCCAACAGCATGATCTTGTCCCCACAGTGTTTGGGCAACAAGTAGGGTTTCCTAGAGAAGTCGACGACCCTAATTTATGTATGCTGCTGGAATTGAATATAGTAGTGTCCATAACTACTAACTAGCTTCATCACCTCAGTGGATAGGTGGTATCCAGCATCCTGGGTGGGGGTGAGAAGATGGTAGTAAACAAACGAGTCATTTACCCGACAGAAACTGGGGAAGCGGGCTTCCCATTGAATTTGTGAGAAATAGTCCCATGGTGCCTTTTGCCCCGGGCCAATCCTGAGCACGCCATCTATAAGTAGGCCATTGGAGTGGGACCTCTATTGTGCTAAGGCCTAGAAAATGTAGGAAGACATATAAAACTTGTTCTTCCTGTCTAGCTAGAGGAACTGGGAGTCGATGTGATTGGAGATTATTGTCGCCCAGTCGAAGAACTCTCCTTTGGTGGCCATGTCAAGGAGGAAATAGTACATCCATTTGGCAAACTCCTGGGTGGAGGGTTGCTCAAAAACCTGGGCCAATGCTATTATCCCCATCTAGATGGTCTCCTTGAATTTGGAGCGGGGGATTTCTATCTTCATCCTTTTTGGGTCCCTCTCTGGGGTCTTAAGCCAATGAGTATTCATGTACGTCTAGGCCGCATCTTCCAGTTGTGTAAACTGGTCTAAGGCATCAGCCCTTGTAACCACTGCTGCTTTATCAAATTGTGGGATTCCCAGTCCCGCCTAAAATGTGTCTGGGTCGAGGGATACCAGAGGAGTGGGGTAGCCCTCGGGTTCCATGGCTGCAAGCATGACGGCCCAGATGGAAGAGTTGTAGTTGGAAACTAGTGTTAGTATAAGCTCTGGAGACTGCTCAGAGCATGGGAAGCAAGCTACCCGAAGGATCTCAGACCCTCCAACATTGATCGCTAATTGATCTCTAGCCTGTTGCTGGATGTGCATCATTTTTACCAGGGCCTGCATCTCTGCCTAGGTTCCAACACTGGTGTCGGTTACAAGTTTAATCTTGGATTCAATCTTTGAGCCTACGATAGTGTTGTTTTGCATGAAATTCATGGTGAGGGGCAGTTTCTCCAGGGCCCTCTCCATCTTAGACTTTGTCGCTGCCCTGGTGCTGGTTGTGGGAAGTTCCAGACTTCTGGGAGGGGAGGACACAGATGCTTCATACATGATTGATAAATAAACTCTAGTAAATTGCAAGGCAAAGCGACCGTCAGAATATTTTTATCAAAATAAAATAGTTACTTTGGGGTCCAGAGATCTTACCACCGTGACGTCTGTTTTTCTTGAAAAGTTAGTTTCATTCAAAGATAACCAAAAAGTAAAACACATTGCAAACTTAAGACATCAACACATCCGGGTCTGGGGAATTTTATCACACTTAGCAAAGACATGGGATGGATGGTGGTAGGAGACCCAAAACCCAAAGAAATGACCATTAGTGAGAATATGTAGAAAGCCAAGTCATCAAGCCCACGTGGGTGCCACATGCGTAGGTATTAAATAGATGTGATGGTGATGACGGCGGAGCCAACTGCTTGAACATGTGAAAAGGGAAAGCCACTTGGCTGGAATTGATTGTGTGCATGGGATATAAATGAGGCTCTGACAGATTCCACGGAGAAGAGAGAAAACTACCTATTTAAAACCAGCCGAAAGTCGAGTTCCAAATAGGTGGTTTTTGGCCTCAAAGCTAGCTTGGAGGTAGAAAAATAGACATAGGGGTGACTCGACCAGCCTGTCAAGCCACCTGAAAGGATATACATGGAGCTGAGGGATATATACAAAGAAATGGGGAGATATATACATAGACTATATACAAATATACACATATATACATGAGTATATAATACGAGGTGACGCCCGTGGGGAAAACTAGACGAGACAACTTATCTACAACTATCTACAGCTATCTACAGCTATTTACAGAAACAACCTCTATGCAGAGGGTGGAAAACCTTCTGACAGAGCCAACCCACCAACGGGCGGCGAAACCAGAAGAAAACAGACCAGACAAGATAGAAAAACAAAAACAAAACCAGGCAAATGAAAACCAAATAAAGCTAGGGGGAGGGAAAAATAGGAACACCAACCTAAGAATGTAGAAGGCAGAGAAAGGAAAGGGTTACCACGGGATCTCTACAATAGCTCGGGTCATCAATCGGTCAGAAACACCACCATGAAGCACTTGCACTTGCTTGAGAACGACTGAAAATCGTCAAGCGTTGATTATCATGAACTTCCTGCAAATGGTCTGTTAATCGCTTTGAAATTTCTCTTTAATTAATTCTAAGTTCTTGAAGGTTTTAATCATGGTAAATGTAAAAATGATAGATAATTTCTATTTATACCCGCGGTAAAAGGAAATCCTCCTCCTTCCGGCGATCTCCGGACAAGCAAAACCTCTGGACTTCGAGCCTGGGGATAGTTTGTGATAATGTCCTTAAGAACATCATGACGAATAATCCCAGAGTCCAGAATCAAGTTTCCAACAAAAGGAAACCTCCAGGGAAGAAAACCCCAGAGAAAGAAAACAAAAAGGGAAAGAAAGACAAGGCAAAGCCGCAAGCAGAAAGAAAACCAAAGCGAAAAAAAGGGGGGACCCAACATTTTGCACACAAAATGTAGGGATGGGGATGCAAGGCATAACACACCTTAGTTCAAGGAGACCTATATTGGAAGGATAAAAATGGTGTGCTACTATTATGTTTAGATAAAAGTCAAGCTAAAAAAATATTAAATGAAATGCATGCTGGGATATGTGGCAGGCATTTTTTTGCAAAAGATAATGCTCATAAGATTTTAAGAGCAGGATATTATTGGTCCAATGTATTTAAAGATACCTATGCATTTGTATGGAGGCATGAGCCTTGCCAAAGGTTTTCAAACAAGTTAAAGTTCTTAGGTGCTCTACTATTAAATCCTGTGAGTGCCAAGGCACCTTTTTCCATGTGGGGTATTGACTTTATTGGAGAATTCTCAAAAAATTCTAGTGGAGGACACAGTTGGATATTAGTGGCTACTGATTATTTTACTAAATGGATAGAGGTTATTCCCACTAAAAAAGAAACAAGTAAGATAGTTACAAAATTTTTATTGGAAAACATTTTAACTAGATTTGGTGTCCCAGCAAAATTGGTCATAGATAATGCCATGTGTTTCAGATCTGATGAGATCAAAGACTTTTGCAATAAATATGGGATTATAATATCTTATTCATCCTCATATCATCCTCAGGCAAATGGTTAGGCAGAATCTAGTAATAAAAGTATTCTAAAAATTCTAAACAAAACTTTAGAGAAGAACAAGAGAGCCTGGCATACAAAGTTGAGATTAGCTTTGTGGGCTAACAGAATAACAGTTAAGAAGGCTACTACTAGATCACCCTTTGAGCTAGTATATGGTTTTCAGGCTAGGATTCCTATAAATAATCTGTTACCTATATACAAGTTCATACTAAAGGAAGAATTGGAAGTTTTAGATCTAATAAAAGATAGAATATTACAGTTAACTGAGCTGGATGAGATCACAAGAGAGGGCAAAAAAGGAAACATAAAGTTGCAACAAAAAATGAAGTATCTATTTGATAAAAGAGCAAGTTGCAAAAAATTTATACCTGGTGACTTAGTGCTCCAATGGAATGTAAGATCAAAAGACAAGGGTAAGCATAAAAAGTTTGAATCCTTATGGCTGGGGCCTTTTATTATTTTGAGAACCTTTGGGAAAGATTTTGATATTTTAAAGAACATGGATGATGAAAAATATGAGTTGCTAGTGCATGGGCAAATTTTGAAGCCTTTTTTCAATTGAAACAATAAAATTTAATGCACCAAAGTCTGTATTATATTGTATATAGGTGTGTTTTCCCTTCTGTTGTGTGTTCTTTTTAGTAGTAGTTTAGTCAGTGTTGCTAGCATTTTTTGTAAAGGTCTGAAACAAGAGATTTTGAGGTTCTTTACCATAAACTATGTTTAGCCATCCTTAGATAGAGCCACTGTTGGTTATGTTCCCTATTTTGAAGGTATACCCTAAAAAATTCTTAAGGTCTATGATTTTCTTGTACCTAGAATCTAAAGATTTATAGTTGAAATCATTTACATATCTCTGCAATTTGTGTTTTTGACCAAAACCTAGTTTGACATGTCAAAAGCCCTGTCCAGGTTCTATTTTTGTGTTACCTTTTTCATATTATAAAACACAACTTATTTGCATGTGCTTATTACCTTGTCGCTGAGTCTCATTAGAAAAAAAGAATATTCTTTATGGTCTTGAGACTTAGTGGAAAGCTTTGGTCATGTTGCCTCTTAATGAAATGGAATATGCCAAAATGGATATGAGACTGGATGCGGACCATTCATCTCAGAAAAGATCCAACAACTATCACTTTGTCTCTTGATAAAAGTAGGGTTAGTCATTTCATTTGGCAACTTTGAGTTTTATTCAGTCATGTTGTCTCTTAACAAACCCATGATTATAAGTTAACTTCATCAGTTAAGACAAACAGTGTTGTTGGGAGGTCGCTTGATAAAATAGAGGTTAATGAATTTATCTAGTGACATAGAAAAATAACAATCGCTAAGTCTCCAAATATAACCCATGGTAAAAGAAAAGTTAAGAAGAATGCTTTGTCATGAGGTCTCCATAAAATGAAAGGTTAAGTCAGTATACCCTAAGATCTCACGACAACCCTAGATCAAAGAATTAATCTGAAGATAGTCACTGAGTCTCCTGAAGTAATTGCAATTAGTAAAAACATTAAGCAACAAAGAGATTGTACAGTCGCTGAGTCGCTAGAAATAAACCAAAATTAAAATGGACTTTTCAGCGATGCCATCATGAATAGTTATTAACCAATCAAATTTTAAGGATTTTGACAGATGGAAAAATAGCCGTAATATGAGTTAATGCAGCCAAATAGATGTGATTTCAATTATATTTTGAATTTTATAAGGTTTTTTTATGTGAAATCACTCATCAAGAATTGATTGTCTGACAGTGTAATTGACATGGCTAATGCCATAAATTGATCTCACAGCATAGGAAGCTCATAGTGAAGTGATGGGATTATCATCCAAAAGAGACAATCTGCATTCAATTGGAAATTATAAGTACTTGTACATTATCATTTTATTTTACCAAGCTTTTGTTTCTCAGAGAAAAGTGTTTACAGAGTCTTAGTGTGCTTTTAGTAAATTGATATTTCTAAGTAGTAAGCTATTCTGAAGGTGATTATTTGATTTGAAATTCAATAAATATTGCGGTTGATAGTGTTCCAAAGTTTAGAATTATTGAATTTCAGCATAATTTAAAATTATGGTGAGGGTATGATAGTATTTGTTTCAATATCGGTATTTAGGGTTGTGATCAGAATAGAACTAGGCTTTGAGTGAGGCCCAGAGTATGGCATCTACTAGTGGCAAAAATGAGGGCATTGAGGATGATTCAAAAGGAAAGAGAAACTTATCAAATCAATTCCTCACTCTCCTTCCTTGTTCTAGTCAGAATTGAAAGGTTAGTGTAGATGTTTTGATTGATGATATGTTATTTCTTAGATATGCTAAAACACCAGGGTCATTAGGATATTCACTTTTCAATTACTTTTATAACAATATTAATGGACCCATACCTATCTTGAATCCTTGTACCTGTGGTTTGGCCAGATTATTAGTTCCTGATGTCTTTGTTGATGTAGACTTCATATTAGAATTGGCCAATAGATATGAGCCTTTGATAAAAACCATTAAGAAGGATGATGGAAAGCCTCTACTCACCCTAGACAAGAATTCCTTTATGAATGCTTTTAGTGTATATTACACAATGGCTACTGAGATAAATTTGAAGAGTTTGGAAAATAGATATACCAGGGAGTCTGGTATTGCTGCTAAATTGATCAAGGACCATCATGTCCCTAAGAAAATGAAGGCCTATGTAACCCCTATGGAAGGAACAACCCCATACTTCTTTAAGGAGATAAACTTTAACATGAATTACATCACATATGCACTATGTAGAGTTCTTGGAAGAGATGCTGGGGCAGAAAGAATTACTTCTGACATTTTGATGATGGTGTTAGATATGCAGAGTGTTCACACCACTTCAAATTATGATTATATTCAATATATTATTGATAAAATGCACCAGGGGTTTATTGACATACAAGCTAAGAAGGAACATCCAAAATTCATGCATTATTCAATACTTATGCATATGATTCTTTATTACAATTATCTAGTTTTGGATTGCTAATCACTACAGCCACAAAGATTTCACCATAATCAGCCCAACCCTATTCAGTTTTGGATCACAGTGTGCAATTACACCTCTCAAAAATAGGAGTTTTGTGCTTTTCATAATTGGATAATATATCCATTTCTTAAGTGCTAAGGATTTGATAAGCCTAGATTTCCTATTAGGGTGATTCAATTGTTGAGGCCCTGTCATTATTTGGACAAATGGTGAGGAGATCATAATTGGGGAGATTTCTACTATGAGTAGGAGTTTACCCTCATAAGGGTTTATGGTTTCCCTTACCCACCACATATTTTTCCATTTCATGTGCCACCTAGGATAGATTCCATGGAGTTCATTTGAGAACTCATTCTAACAGATAAAGAGAATCTTACTCCACATAGAAAGGGAACTTTCACCCTTAGGTAGTTCAAGATTTATAATTTTCTTATTGGAAAAGGGGCCCTAGATCAGGTGAATGCATGGTTGAATCATTACAAAATGAATGTAGCCCTATATAGACATGTTGACACAGAGGGGTTCATTCTGAGTGTGAGGAAGTTGCTTACACACTATCCCTTACACAAAAATACATGAAGAATGTATGGAGGAAGATCTAATTAGAAATATCTTAGAGGATGAGGTAATTAAAAGAGAAAATAAATTTAACAAACTCATGGATTTGGAAAGATAGGTAAGGAGAAAAGGAATGATTTTTGGAGGGTTCTACCCTAATTTTCCTTATATCAAGAGGCTAGATGCAATGATGGATAATCACACACTCTTATGCAATCAGTTGGAAGATGCACTAGTAGTGCCAGAAAAGGGCCACAAAGATCATTCAAAATGTGAATATGATGATGACAGTGACCAAGGTTACCCTTCACCTTCTACCATTCTAGAATATTAGGCAATTACATATGGACAACTAGATGAAGGGGAAAATATTGTTGACCTAGCAGAGGTCCCAGAAAAGGAAATATCAGATGAGCCCCTTCTTAAAAAAAAAAAGGTGCAAGTAGGGGAGCCTTCTAAGAAAAGAAGAATTGATAAAATTGGAGCCCTAGTAACTGGGAATAGACCCTATGATCATCAACTGAGAAAGAAAATTAGGGCATGAAAGAAATTACATAAAGATGTTGAGGTAGATGAAGAATTACCCCTCAGATCATATATTGATGAAAGACTATTACATCAGGAGGAGTTCCTCAAAGATGATAATTTCATAAAAACTAGGGAATTCAAATATTTCCTTATTTGGAATAAGCAACAACAAGTTGGGAAGCAGTTGCAACTGGAAGGAGGTGATCCAGTAACTAAGGAAGCCTTATAGACATTGCAGGAATACAATCCTGAATCTAAATAAATAACACCAGAGTAGGCTAGATAACTGGTTAAAGCTAGTGGTATGTTGTTTGTTGAAGGTTGGGACTTATCCTCAGCCTTTATCATAGATTAAATTAGAAGACAACCTGACATCAAATTGTCATCAGAGACCTAGGTTGGAAATATGATGAGAGGGTTTGGTTATAACCTTAAATCCCAAGCACTTGCAATGTGGAGCCTAGCTCCTAAGGATCAAAAGCCATATATTCTTAATATTCAGGAAAAGATGGAGCAAAACAAGATTATTTGGAGACTTGACAACACAGGATACTTGGAGATAGCCCAAGTAATGATTCATTTTTCTTAGATGAATGAGGCAAAAACAAATCAGCTATCAAAAAAATTGAAAAATCTCACTAGTGACACTAGTGATATTATCAAAGATAGGGAATTGGCCCTAATAAAAATCATGAAAAAGGATAAGCTTATAGATGAGCTTACCAAATAGCTAATGGAACTAATAGAGCCTACCCGTGTGAAGCCAAAGGAGGTTGTAGATGCTGAAATCTAGATGGAAGATATAAGGGATGCATTGGTTGAAATAGAACATGGGATCATTGAGCATAAAAGTGTAATTTTGGGAGCATTGGTATCAATTTTGCAACATAGAATTAATATTATTAAGGAGAAGATAGATGTAGTATATGGAGCATATGGTAGATTGTCAGGCTTGCAGATAGAAGTGGCAATATTTTTGACAATTTTGAACCCCTACTATGCAACTTGGTCTAGGAAGACATCACTTTTTAAGAGATTAGCATCAATTTATCCACTAAGATCAGATTTTCCTTAAATAGTAACTTTGGTAGGTACTGAGATAGAGAAAATTGGGGCTACCTTATCCTTTTTCAAAGGTAAATCCAATCAAATTGAGGCCAAATTAAAGATGTTTGGGTTAGATTATAGTAGTTTTGTACCTCCAATTAGGGCCGAGGAAGATCAAATCAAACCATTAGGGTTATGGATGTCAGAGTTTGACAGTGTACTTCCCAAAATACATTTATGTCTCTAACCAAGGAGAATTGGAGATGGAAAGGTTTAATACACTTTTGGATGAGGCATTTAAAGCAGAATCAGATTGCAATAAATTCATATCTGATGTTAAGAATATAACAGATACTAGATGGGAGAGGCAAAAGACTCAGTTGGAGAATATTCAAAATTTTGAATGGCCAAAAGAGGAGGATATGACTGCCTGGGACATTCTAAAAAAGCCTAAGAAGAAGAAGCCAATGATAGTAGATTTAAATATTATTGATGAAGAATAAAGGAATGTCAGATCACATTTTACTGATTTCTTGAAAGACAAACAGGTTAGTCATCACCAAAGTCAAATCACAAACTATCCTCAACATGCACAACCAAAGATGTTGAAGATCATATGAAGACAAAAGAGTAAATCAGATTTCATTTTCTATTTCGTCTTTCCACCGCTTGGTTTCTCTTTTTTTTGTCTTATCTGAATTTAGGGTTAGTTATCTAAAACCATCCGAAGCTTGTTGCATCCTTTCCTTAAGGATTCGAGGATGGTTATATATATATATATATATATATATATATATATATATATATATGTATGTATGTATGTGTATATATATATATATGTATGTGT
>MU224471.1:476898-489737 GCA_018584345.1 Thuja plicata
GAAAACTCCTCCACTCATCTCTACTTAAGAGATGTCTCTCACACACTTGCTTCAATAATCTTCTCCTCTCTCTCTCAATCTCTCATTGCTCTCATTATTGTATTGAGCTCATTTCTCTCATCCTTTACGCTTTTTGCCATATTCTTATTCACAAAGGGGTTTTTCTTTGCTTTTCCGCTTACCAAAATCTCTTGGCTCATTGTTGGATTCTTGAAGTGATTTGTGATTGATCTTGAAATCTTTCTCTCCTTTGGTTTATGGTATAATCTTCCAACATTTCATTTTCTTGGATTAATACTTGTTAAGTTTTCATTCTTTTCATTCTTCTTAGAATATATATATATATATATATATATATATATCAATTTAGTAAAAAGGGGGAGATGAAATATAATTACAAACCAGACTATAGAATTTTGTCTGAGTTTTTTTTGAGATTTTAGTCTTTGTATGTATTGAAGCAAGAATTTATAAATAAAATGCAGTGTGCAACTCTTATTCCATATTGTTGTTGTCTCTTTACTTGTTGTGTATGCTCTTTTATGTTTAAATCTGTAAGGCATTTTTAAGCATATTAGTTACAAGGTATATATCTAATTGCTTGCAAGTTTCTTTCAAGGGAAGAACTAAGTTTTGTAAGTAATTTCAAGGAGCATAACAACATTTGAATATTTGATACAGTAGTGTGGTAGTGACACAATAATTTGTAAGGCATCTTATTGGAGTTGCATATAGGTTGTAAGGCAATCCAATGTATCTTTATTTACTTTTCTATGGATTTGCATCTTTGACTCTGTAGCCCAAGAATAGGCATTGATCTACAATTTGTCAAGTAGTTTATTATCATCCAAATATTCAAAATACTTAAATCATTTATACAGAAATTAGAATACTCAAAGTGTCAAGTAATTTTATAAAGGTATACAATTCATTTTATTAATCCCTTTGAGAGAGAATTAAAATAGGTTACCCTTACTAAGTTCTAGGAACTTAAAAAGAAGAAGGATGAACATCCTTAAAGCACTACTATTTGTTGTTATCATTTCAATAATTTTCATGGTCAAACTCTATATCAAGTTGTCTTCAATTTTATATAGAGTAATTTACAAGATAATACAGTAAACAAGTAGCAAACCAATATCCACATTTACCAATACTGTGAGACAACCATTTTATATAGGTAATACCTACCTGGGTGTTGTGGAACCTAAAAAGAAGGAGGTGATAATAAGTTTCCCCAAGTATTATCATAAATCCTCATCAATTAGCGTTTTCTCTTTCTTGGATCATTTAGTTCTTAAAATATTGGGAGTCATAGAGTTAATCAAGTATTCAACTACCTTTTGAAGGTTCAACAAGAAAAACCCCTAACAACAAGCACACCAATAATAAAGAAATATGGTTGCTTAATAGTATTAACAAATTGATTAGTGTCTTCATCCTTTGGTGTATCAAGGTTTACTTCAGCTATCCTTTATGAATCACCTTTTAGAATTTTAGGCTTATCAGCCTTGGGAGGTGAGGACTTCTATAGTTCAGTTCCCATCAAAACCTTATCAACTGCCTTCTATGTTTCCTCAATAACTTCATCATTCTTTCTCCCCATTATCTTCACCAATCTTGACTTGGTTCTCAATAAAGGTTTTAAAGAATTTAATATATTTTCCATTTCCTTAATAGAAAGAATAGGTAACATATATTTAACTTCCTGTACTATGAATACTTCATCTTCAATATCTGCTATCTCTTTTATTATTTCTAATTTCTCATAAAGTTCCTCTGGTATACTGTCTTCAATTTATAACAATTTCTTCTTAAAAGCAAGCAAATGAATTATGACCATGTCCTCAATTAAATGTTTATTAGATGCATCATACCTCTCATAGTATCAAATTAATGAGATAAGATTTCCCTTCTCAATTATCCTCTTTTCCAATATCTTTATGTTAGGCTTCCAGAGTTGTTTCACATCTGTGCTCTTCTCTTCAAATTTCTTCTCTTCTCCTTTATTCTCTTCAACTTTCATCTTTTCTCCCATATTATTTTCAGCTTCTGTCATCTTTATTTTAGGTGGAGAGTATTTCTTGGTGTATCTTGTGTTCCTTCTAGGCAATTCCATGAGCTTATCTTCCTATGATGTTTTCTTATGTTGTGTAGGTGTGGTTTTTGATACATTAATTACAGTAAGAGGTGGACTGGTAGCCTTCTCAACTTATAAAGGTGGAAGGGCTATAGGAACAGTGCTCGCCAATCCAAAATTAGTTTCTATCATCTTCTTTACTATCTCTTTCCTCTCCTCCTTTGTTATGCCAGCCTTGGCTGCTAGATTGTCTACCACATTTTCTAATTTTCTATTCCTTGCAGCTCGAGTTTGTTCTTCCCTTATCTTCACAGACTTCTCTTCATAGGTGCCCCATATTTCATTGGATGGATCAATCAATGAGGATAGAATATGTTCTACTTCCATGGTCAGGACTTCATAACTGAATTTATATCCTAGAGGATAACACCACTTCATCCTAGGCTGTATTTCCTCAAAGTAAACACAATCAGTTTCAAACATGAAACATATTGTATCCTTATATTTTTCTACCAATGCCACAAGATTCTTCATTATTTCCTTCATCTGTCTTTGAGAGATTTTGATCATCAAAAATAATTCACCATAAACCCATGTACTATTTTTTCTTCTATAGCTCTGTCTGATATGAATTCTAGTGGGATATGTTAGAGCCTTTTCTTGTATAATCTCACTATATCAATTATTCTTGACTCTTAGATTCCCCAATTTTGATTTTTACAAGTAAAAGTCTAATTGATGAGGATTTATCCTCCTTCATTGAGCTCCATATACTTAGGCATGTGTACCTTCTTCAAGTTACCGCTTCTCAGTAAAACATATCAGGGGATCAAGGATTACACTATTATGCTCTTGTCTCTTACTACAACAACCGATAACGTATTTTGCAAATGAATATGAAAAATCTAATGCAGAGCTTAACAAGCAAGACCATGAACTTGACAAGGGTAAATAATAGTGAAATAAGGATTCTCATCCTTCTTCTTTTTGAGTTCTAGACTCAGGAAGGCTAACCTAATGATTCTCTCTCCAAGGAATAAAAAAAATGAACTATATTCTTCAATACAATTGATAAACATCTATGTTCTTAATAACATAAATGTAAAGGATTATTTATGTTTAATTTTAATGATGATAACTACTAATCAAAAAGTACACCAGTGCCTAATCTAGGGAAAAGAGTCAATTGAAACATACATTCACTAAAATTAATTAATTGAAACACACATGAAACTCAGATGGAGTTCCTTAAAAACCAACTTCTCATTCTCACACCCATGTATCAAATTCCCATACTAATATATAGCGCTCTGAAACTATTTATAAGGTTTACTCGCTCCTTGAAAGAAACTCACAAATACTCTCACAGTTACCTTGTAACTAGTACATTTAAAATTCCTGACATATTAAACACATAAGAACATAAACATAAATACAAGAAGACATATTAAAATATTTCTTCTTTAGTACATTCAAAAAGACAATAAGCTTGAAACTAGACAAAATTCAAAAATCTACCTTGCAGTTGTGAATTCACCATCTTTTACAATATCTTACAACTTGCTATTTATAGAGAGCACTAGACATCTTGGAATCCTTAAAGAGAAAGGATGCACCAAGCTTCAGATGGCTATGAAAAAACCTAAAAGGTACTAAAATACAAAAATATAGTTACATCTTCAGTCGGTGGAGAACAAACACTTGAGTAGCTGATTTGAAATGATTCCAAATCCTTGGCAGTTGGCACCTTTGTCCACACATATTCAGGGTAACCTCTTAAGGTTTATATGAGACCTAGTGACTACCAATACAGGATAAATTACACTAGTATTTCTAATGATTACCCTCCTTTTTCTCATTGATCAGGTGTTAGGTGCCACTTCACTCTTCATCTATCACATCCAAGTTGATTGTTGCTAGTGTCTTTTTCTTTGGCTTGGTGATATTTTCCCAATATGTAACTTCACCTTTTGAAGGCCAATTAAAACCTTGTAGGCTCTATAACTACTTTACCTACCTCTCCCACCTAGCCTTAGTGATAGCCTTGACATCTGTAACATACTTTGTAAAGTCCGCTTCTACTTTGAAGCTTTCATCCAAGGCTTTATTAAACCTGTCTATGTCTAGGACACTGTCATCTATCAGGAATGCCTCTTTCTTAGGAAGTAGAGTATGAAACTATTTAGTCCATTCTTCAACAATTTTTATCTAATCATCTTCTCCTTTAATTTGGGGAAAAACCTGTTAAAATCAAGGCCAAACATAGTGACCCTTGCCTGAATTTGATTGCCTTTTCCCTTAAAGAAAGACAAAGTTGTGCCAATCTTCTCAATCCTTTCCCCCACTTGGAAAAATATCTCTAGGAGGTTTGTTCTGTGTGTTTGTAGTGTTTCTAATCTCTCAAACACTGATCCCCTTCTTGAACATGTGCCAAAATATGGGTCCAGAGTTGCAATGTGACCCTTTACATTTGTTTCTAAGCCATGTAGATTGTTGTAGGCCTTGTGTACTAGGTCAACCTTTCCCTTCAGGATATCCACCTTGTGCTACAAGATATTTAGTAAGTCAGCTAAAGCCACTTCATTCTGATCTTGACCTAGTTTCTCAATTCCCTATGGGAAATATTCAATAGTTTCTATCTGAACAGACACAACTCCCTTGGCTGGAGTGGGGAGAGCTTTGGGAGCCTCTTCTAATTTGTTTTTAAATACCTCCAATTTCCCTTATAATGACTTGATTTGAATCAAAAATATTTCTCTATCCTTAATCACAACAAGTGACTCATCAAAGAGTTTTGCATATCTTGCAAAGAGTTGCTCTATTTTTTCTTGATTTAGGTGGGCGAAGTGGGTGACAGTCTGGGAGATCTCTAAGTCAACATTATTTTGAAGTTTCAAGATAATTTTATCCCCATCCATCTTATATTCAACACTGACCAAGGATGAATTTTGTGTTCTTGGTGCTAGAGAGCACATGGCTAGAGTCTGGGATCTTGGATCATATCCACATCCCCTGATCATATTCCCAATCTGAGTGTCTGAAGAAAATTTGGCATTTGGCTGCTTCCTAATTTGGTCAATGATAAATGCAGAAGTCAAATCCCACCCAGGCACAAGTAGCATTCTACTAGAATTGATTATTGTCTAACCTCGTCAAGTGTTATAGTCTCTATCTCAGGATCATAGGCTTTTAGGGCTTGCAAAGCTTCACTTTGCATAGTGTCACCCTCTGTCAATTTCAACTGGGATCCTTTTTCTTGTTTCTTTCTCCATATCAATATTTTTTTGAATTCATCAATCTTGATGAATGCATCATCACTTAGTAATTCTTTTTGATGGAGCTCTCTTTCATCTTGGCATAGTTGTAGAGGAAACTCCACTTCTTCTTGGACATCTTTTTCTTGCTTCTTCCCTTCTTTGATCTTCTTCCTCAACTAATGGTGATATTTCCTATCACCAATGATTAAGGCACTCACTATGTCCTTTTTCTTTTTTTGTGTCTCTACTTGATAAAGCTCCCCTTGTTCTACTCTCAATTTCTTCCTTGCAAGCTCATCTATCACCTCCATATTAGGAAGCTTTGTAAGATCAAATTCTATGCTATTCTCCACTATAGGTTTGTTGGTTGTACTCCAAGTTTTGTTGGTTTTCCCTAAAATCTTTGATTGCTTTCATGCCAATTTCTTTCCTTAATCAGAAAGTGTCTCATTCTCATGGTATCCCTATGAAATTTCTATGTTTTTGGGTCAAAATCCACATGAATAAAGAAAAACCCCACAACCCTAAGCTCTGTTCCAAGTCAAAAAGAAAAAATCCCTAAAATGACAATTGAATTTCTAATTTTGCGTTACCTTTTTGAAAAACTTAAGTCATGTGCCTTTTTCAGTAGTCACCTAGTCGCTTGATCCTATGAGTATATTCCATTATGTTTTGAGACTTGGCAATTAATTATTGTCAGGATGTCTCTTGAAGAAACAAAATATTCCTTATTTTTTATGAGACTTGGTGAAACCCTTCAGTCGCGAAGTCTCCCAATGCAGAAACATGTCAGCAGCCAACATCTAAGCAAATAGTTAAGTCACAATGTCGCGCAAAGAAGCCAGTGGTTAGTAAATTTTTATGAGACTTAGCAATTGCTTTAGTCACAGGGTCTCCAAATTGAGATGCAGTTAAGTGACATGTTAAAATATTTATTCGTGTAGTCTATGAGTAAAATGATGGTTAAGTAAAAGATGTCGAGGCTTCATGACAAACCACAAGGTTTTTAGAATATATGTTAGTCAAGTAGTCACTGGATTAAGATGCCAAGTTAGTATTTAATCAGCGATTCAAAGGCAAATAGTTAGAAGAGACACGTGTCCACAATGAATAGAGTGAAGGTTAGTCATGTGGTCTCCCAAAAGGAAAAGGTCATCTGGTGATTAGGAGACTAAAGGTATAAAGTTCTATGTTGTCGCATAGTCTCCAAATGATTTAAAGCTTTTAAGATATACTCAGTGACTTAGCAGAGCCGTATGATGTGGAAGGAGAAAGGATCAAGGGTAGTCACTAAGTCTCTGATTCAAAGATCATAAAAGTAAAAAGGGCTCATGACAATGAGATAACCTTTTGTCGCGTAGTCTCTGAATTGAAATCAAAAGTTAAAGTTTGTTGCGTAGTCTCTAAAAGAAATGTCAACTAACATTTTTTCAATGATTGGGTTACTAAGGTTAGTCATGGGGTTTCATAAAGAGAAGTAAACATTCAGTGACTTGGAGATAACAGTTAAAGGTAAAGATAACTTCCAGTCGCGGGGTCTCTGAATAAACTTTGAGTTAAGTATTTTACCTAGCGACTTTGTTTCATTCAGTCGCATGATCACTATAACATAACTATGGTTAGCCAAGTAAGGAAAATTACATAGTCGCTAGATCTCCAGAAGAATCAAGGGTTAAGAGGTTTGATCAGTGACAAGGAGATATTTCACAGTCACGTGGTCATTGAATATGAAAAATCATTGCTAACATGACAATGTGGAAGATTTAGTATCCAATGAGAATCCAGAGGATTAATTACTATATGAAAAAGGGTAGCTGAGATTTCTGACAAAGAACCAATCATATGAAGACATGTCATCCTATTCAAATTTTATAAGGGTTTTTCTGAAGATGCATATATATGATTTTGATTTCCTGTCACACTCATGAACTATGGCTAGGATTTCAATTAATTTCATAACATGTTAAATTGAAAGCACAATTGATTGTATTTCCAATGATGAGCTATGTACTTAGAAGAGTTACCATATAGAGTTGATCAAAAATTCATTTTCAACTTATCATACATTCAAAATTACAGAGTGAGGAAGTACTAGGTCTTTTGTTTTTAGAAAGCAGAAATTGATCAGTTGCAGGGTACCTATCTAGTTATCAAGTTTCCTAAATTGTTAGGCAGTGAACAAAGAAGAGCAGTAAGTTCTTAGCATAGATCTATTTCAATATTGGTAAGAGAGAAGTTTGATACAGAACAAGATGAGTAAGGATTTCAGTGTGGCTTCAACCAATGGAAGGAGTGATGAAGTAGATGATGATGGAAAAGGGAAGAGGAATTACTCTGATGAGTTCTTAAAATTGTTGCCAGAGTCTACACAGAACAAGAGGGCCAATGCAAATTTTTTGGTATATGACTATTGTGAGATCAGAGATGATCGCACACTAGGGTCAACAATTTTTTCTCTTTATAATTACTTCTATAATAATTCTGATAAGGCTATCCCAATATAAAACCCTTGGACTAGTGGCCTTGCTAGGTTAATTGTTCCTAATATTTATGTAGACGTAGATTTGTTTCTAGCTCTTGCATGCCACTATGATGCCCTGTCTAGGACAATCAAGAAAAATTATGGTACTACCCTATTTATTTTTAATAGGAATTCATTTATGCAAGCCTTCGGCTTATACAGTACCATGTCTACTAAGATAAATCTTACTAGACAAGAGGAGAGGTATAGGTTACAACCTAGTGCTACTAGGACCCAATTGTAGAAGCATATGCTTAAAGAGGTTAGGAATCATCTTACTCCTATACCTAGGACTGCTCCCTACTACTTCAAATACCTGCATTTTTATATCAAATATATTTCCTATGCCTAGTGTAGAGTGTTAGGGATAGATGGAGGGGCAGAGAAGATAAATGTTGGAGTTCTGATGATGGTGTTAGACTTGCAAGATGTGCATTCTAGCACCAATTATGATTATATACAGTACATTATGGATAAAATGCATGAGGGATTTATAGTTGTGCAGAAGAAGATGAAGAACCCTAAAGAGAAGGAGCCTAGGTTCTTCCACTATTCCATCCTGATGCATTTGTTTTTGCATTTTAACTATGGGATTATGGATGTGCATAACTTGAATCCTCAGAGGATTTTCCAGGACTGGCCTAATCCTATTCAATTTTGGGTTAGGATATGGAATTTTACATCCAAGGATTTTGACTTTTATGGATTTGAAAATTGGATTGTATATCCATTAATGCAGAGCATGGGTATCATCAAGACTAGACTCCCATTAAAGGTGCTACAATTATTGAGACCTTGTGAGTATGTCGACAAGTGGGAGGGTGATCATAACTGGGGAGACTTCTTCTTTGAAGAAAATTTTACCATGATTAGGGTATATGGATGCACACATCCACCTCATGTCCTACCCTATCATGTGCCATCTAGAGTTTCTGCCATGGAGTTTATCTGTCAACTATTGTTGATAGACAATGAATATTTTGTACCACATAGGAAGGAGACCTGAACCCCAAGAAAGTTTAAGATCTTTAACTTTACTATTGGCAAGGCTGCCATTGATTTAGTAAGTGCATGGTTTGAGAGCTACAAGATGAGGGAAGCATCATATAGATATATTGACCCTGACGGATTCATGGCAAGAGTTAGGAAACTTTTGACTCCTACCATCCCCAATACAAATGTGCATGGTTTCTGTGTAGAAGAGGATGTCAAAATAAATCTTCTTGATGAAGATGAGATGAGAACAAGAAGGGAGAGGATTCAGGAACTGTTGAATCTAGAAAAAAAATAAAGAGAAATGGGTTGTCTTTTGGAGGATTTTACCCTAATTTGCCTTATTTTGATAAGATTAAGGAGATGATTGATAATTTTTATGTACTTTGTGAACAATTGGATAATGTTTTGGATAAAAAAGGGGCAAACGAGCCTAAATATTCAGACTCTGAATATGAAAGTAATAGTGATAGTGATTATGCCCGCCCACCTCATTTGGATCAGCCTTAATAGAATGTTATAGAGGCAGCATAGGAATAAGGAGAATAGGGCCACAACATTGACCTAACTAAGGTCTCCCAACCAGATGATGTAGAACAGCCTACTACTAAGAGGAAAAAAGTTAACCATGGTCAGACTTCTTCTGTTAGGCAAGAGAAGAAAGGAGATAGAATAAATGCCCTCATTCATGGAAATAGATTATATGATCATAATCTAAGGAAGATAATCAGACAGGGGACGAGGCAGCAACAGGATGAGGAAGAAAATATAGAGTTTCCTTTGAAGGCATGTATTGATGAGAGGTTGTTGCATCAGCAACAATTTCTGAGTGATTATAATTTTGTCAAGACTGATTAATTGAAGGATTATCTAAGATGTCACAAGAATGAGCAAATAAGGGCTCAATAAAAGGTAGATGGAGAAGAAATAGTTACCAATGAGGCTTTGTTAGCTTTACAAGCCTATGACCCTGACATCAAGGATGTCTCTCCAGATGAGGCAAGAAAAATGGTTTTAAACAGTGGCATTTTGCTTGCTGAGGGCTAGGACTTGGCCTCAGCTTTCATCATTGACCAAATCAAAAAGAAGCCAGACCTTAAATTAGCAAGTGAGGTTCAAATGGGAGACATGATAACGGGATTTGGATATAGTCCAAAGTCACAAGCTTTTGCCGTGTGGAGCCTATGTCCCAAAGACCAAAAACCTCAATTAGTGAACATTCAAGAGAATATGGTGGGGAACCAAATGGTCTGGACTATACAAAATACTGGAGATCTAGAAATTTCTCAGATCATGACTCATTGGGCTCACTTGAATGAAGACAAATCAAAGCAATCATCTGAGAAGTGTAGCATTTTGATTGAGGAAACTAGTGCCCTAGCCAAGGGTAGGGAATTGTGCCATATAAAGATGCACCAACAGAACTTGGTTATTGCTGAGATGACAAAGCAACTATAGGAAAAACCTGAGGTAGTTTATGTACCTTAAGAACAACCTCTACAAATAAAGAAGAAAGTAGAATCAGAGGAAGTAGCTGAGAAATAGGATGTGGGGAAAAACAAGAATGAGGTAGCCCTAAATGCATTTAAATGCATTTTGCAACATAGGATTGACATACTCAAAGATAAAATAGATGTCATCTTAAATGCTTATAATAAACTACCCACCTTACACACAGAAGTAATAGGGTACATTGCTACACTGAACCCCTATTTTGTTAATTGGTCTCCTAGGGTTCAATTGTTTGAAAAGCTTGCTTCTCTGTAGCCCCTAAGATCATATTTACCCGAGGTTATAACTGAGGTTGAGGATGAAATCAAGAAGGTTAACATAGCCTTATCATTCTTCAAAGGTAAATTGAATTAGGTAGAGGCTAAGTTGAGCCTATTTTCCCCAGATTTTAATAAGTTGGTTCCTCCTCTAAAAGGAGAAGATGATAAAGTAAAGGCTTTAGAGACCTAGAGAGGTGAATTTGATAGCAGAATGCCCAATAGTGAGACTTTTATTTTAGGATCAGATCTAGATTTGGAGAGTTTTAATAAGACTTAGGATGAAGCCTTAAAAGCAAAAATTGACATAAAAAATTTCTTAATGGATGTAAAAAGCAACACAAATGTCAGATGGGAAAGACAGAATGTGCAGGTATAGAGTAAAAAGGGCTTTAATTGGCCAACAGAGGATGAAGTGACAATGTGGGACCTAATGACTAAGCCCAAGAAAAAGAAGCCTATGGTGGAAGAGCAAATCATGGATGAAGAATAAAGGGGAACACTTGGTGCTTGACCATTGAGCATAGGGAGGTTAGTTATTACTAAGGATAAGTGTAAGTTAGCCTGTAATGGTGGTCACTTAACCTTGATATAAATATCATAAGCTATCCTAAATATTGTTAGACAAAGGCTCCAAATTCTATAAGAAGACAAAGAGTATCAAATTTCATGCCCTGTTTTTGTCTTTCCACCACTTCTACATTCTCCTTCTTTGTCTTTTCTGTACTTTTACGGTTAGGTTCCTTATACCATCCAAAGCTTATTGCATCCTAATATTAAGGATTCCAAGATGGTTAAGGACCTATAAATAGACCAAAATTGTAATAGCTAAGGGGGATGAAATATATTGAAAATCAGACTTTCTAGATTTGTGTTTGTATCTTCAAGCTTTTAAGCTTTTCATGTATTAAAGAAGGATCATATCAATAAAATACAGTGCAATTCAACTTTATTTTATTGTTTTCTCTTTAGTTGTTGTGTATGCTCTTTTGTGTTTAAATTTGTAAGGCAATTTTAAGTATTTTGGTTACAAGGTAGCTATCTAATTACTTGCAAGTTTCTTTCAAGGAAAGAAATAAGTTTTGTGGGTAGTTTCAGGGAGCATAACAATAGTTAAGGATTTGATACAATATTCTAGAGGTAATAGGATAATTTGTAAGCCATTTTATTTGAATTTCATGTAGGTTGTAAGGTAGCTTTGAGTATTTTGTTTTTATTTCTGTGAAACTTTAATCCATTAACTCTATAAGCCCAAAGGATAAGCACTGGTCTAGGATTTGGTTTGGTAATCTGTCATCATCCAAATATTCAAATACTATTCAAAGCAATCATTTTCAGAGTATTTTGTGTTGAATCATTTGTATTCCCAGTAGTTAGAGTTGAATTTTGTTTATTTCTTAAAGAGTAAATCAAATAGGTTATTCGTCCTAGATTCATAAGAATTATAAAAGGCAAGAAAGATGAAATTCCATGTTATGTTGTTGTCTGCTATCACTAAGATATTGATTTGGATTATCAAGCTCTTTCTTATAATTGTCATATTTATTTGCATTGTTATATACATGTCCATCTAAAAATAGAGCATTCAGCACATAATTTAAAGCCACTCTAAAGTTACTATCAAATCAGTAATCAATCATAGGTAAAACCTGTCTGAGTCAATGGATCTCAAAAATAAGGAGGTAATAATAGGTATCCCCAGTGTTATCAAAATACCTTATCAATTAGTGTTTTTCTCTTTCTTGAGTTAGAGTATCAAAAGGCATTGGGAGTCATAGAGTTATCCAAGTATTCAAGCATCTTTAGAGACCCTGCAAGGAAAAACCCTAACAAATTGGTGACTCTACTGGGGATGTTAGGGATTTTTCTTGTGTGAAACACAATGCTTGAAATGTCTATATGAACCTTGTGCCTTTACTTCTGATTCAAAGACAAGAAAAGCCTAATTGCTACGGACTAGATAAGGTCCTTCTTCGTTTTTGAGTTCCACAACTACTCAGGAAGGTTTTACCTTTAATGATGGCTGTTAACACAGTATTTGTTGATGTGGACACTGATTTGTCATGTATCTCTATTAAACAAGCTTATAAAATACCTTGTAAATGATCAAGCATAATCACATACAAGTTTTAACCATGCAAATCATAATCTTAAATATGACAAAAAACCAGTGAGACAAGGATTTCAATCCTTCTTCCTTTTCTTGATAGGAGGGACAA
>MU224472.1:0-20449 GCA_018584345.1 Thuja plicata
TCAGCCACATGTAGTTTGTAAGGCACTCTACAGTATCTCTGTTATTTTATCTCTGTGGATTCATGTTTTCATTGACTCTTTTCCCAGGGGATAGGCACTGGTCTGAGGTATAATTTGCAATATGTTCATCATCCAATATCAAAATCAAATTAATCAAAATACTCTTGTTACTAAGAACAAATGAGCTGAACTCATAAGAATTTGTATCAGCAGTATACTATTCAGTTTGTTGATTCCTTAGAGAGAGAATCAAAAGGTTATCCTTCCTTGAGTTTAAACTAATAAAAAGAAGAAGGATAAACATCCTTATACCACTGTTATTTGTTATTAGAGTCATAAGTATTTTCTTGTCAAGCTCTGTTTCAGAATTGTTTCCAGCCATCTGAAGAGTGGTATCTTGTTGATATATAATGACATAATAGTGAAGACCCAATCCACCATTTGAGGTTTACTTGAAATATAGTGAACTATCTAGGTAACACCTGCGTGAGTATGTGGAGCTCAAAAACGAAGAAGGATATTATCCAATCCTTAGCAATTAGCCTTTCTCTTGTCAAAAGGAGTTTTCATTCAAATATAATCAGTTTAAGGTTGAGATACAAGAAAAATTTCTAACATTTTCTTTCTCCATGGTTTTCTTCCCCGACGTGGCATTTTGTTGTTTGTTTTCTGTCTCCGGGACTCCGGTCCCAGAGGTTGTCTTCTGTTGGGAACCGGATTCTGGACTCTGGGGCTCTTTGTCGTGATGTTCTTAGGGACATCATCAGGAGGAATCCCCAGGCCTGGAGTCCGGAGGTTTTGCCTATCCGGAGATCGCCGAAAGGAGGAGGATTGCCTTTTTATCTCAGGAAAGTCCAAGCGCTTCGTGGTGGTGCTCCCGATCAGTTGACCGTTCAGGCTCCTGCGGTAAAACCTTCTCTGTCCTCCACCTTCTGTGTTATCAGGTTGTTTCTTCCGCCTCCCCTCCTCTCTATTTTGCTTCATTTTTTGGTTTTGTTCTTGTTTGTCTGGTTTTGTTTTGTTCCTTGGTCGTGTCTGGTCCTTCATTTCTGGTTTCGCCGCCTGTTGGTGGGTCGGCTCTGCCAGAGGGTTGTCCACCCTCTGTGCAGAAGATGTTTCTGTAAATAATGTAAATAGTGTAAATGGTGGTCTGTTTGTAAATATGTAGGAAAGCTGTATATTTGTTTCTGCTTTTTCTGGGTTTCCCGCGGACGTCGTCCCACGTTGTATATTCATGTATATATGTTTTTAGTTGTAAGGTGCCCTCTGTATATCCTTTCATTCCCTGTACATATCCCTCGGCTTCGTGTATATCCTTCCAAGTGACTCGACAAGCTGGTCGAGTTGCCTTTACTTCTGGTTTTCTGCCTCCAAGTTTGCTTTGAGGCAGGAAACCACCTGTTTGAAACTCGGCCCCCACTGGTTTCAAACAGGCAGTTTTCTCTCTCCTCTATGAAGTCTGTCAGAACCTCATTTACGTCCCATGCGCACAATCAATTCTAACCAAGTGGCTCTCCCTTTTTGCACATTCGGACAGTTGGCTCCGCCGTCATCGCCATCACATCTATTTAGCGCCAACACACGTGGCGTCCACGTGGGCTCGACAACTTACCTTTTCATACATCTTCAGTAACGGTCATTTCTCTAGGATTCGGGCCTCTTACCACCATCCATCCTGTGTCTTTTCCAAGTGTGATAAAATTTCTCAGACCCGGATATGTTGATACTTCAAGTTCATGATGTGTTTTTCTTTTGGGTTATCTTTGCATGATATTAAATTTTCAGGAAAAGCAAACGTCGCGGTGGTAAGATCTCCGGACCCCGGAGTAACTATTTTATCTTGATAAAAATATTCTGACGGTCACTTTGCCTTGTAGGTTCCCAGACTTCATCTCCCAAACATGTCTGAAGCGTCCGCGTCATCTCCTCTCGGAAGTCCGGAACTACCAACAGTGATAGAAATTAGGGCAGCCACAAGATCCAAGATGGAGAGGGCCCTGGAGAAAATGCCCCTCACCATGAAGTTCGTATAGAACAACAACATTACGGGCTCAAAGATTGAGTCCAAGGTTAAACTCTTAATCGACACTAGCGTCAGGACATGGGCAGAGATGCAGGCCCTGGTAAAAGTGATGCACATCCAACGACAGGCTAGAGTTCAACTAGAAATTAACGTCGAAGGTTCTGGGATCCTCCGGGAATCTTGCTTCCCTTGCTTCGTGCAGTCTCTGGAGCTCATCTTAACACTGGCTGCCAACTATATCTCTTCCGTCTGGGTCGTCATGCTTGCGGCCACGGAACCTACAAAATACCCCACTCCTCTAGTATCCCTCGACCCAGACACATTCTGGGCGGGATTAGGAATCCCACAATTCGACAGAGCCATAGTGGTTATAAGGGATGATGCCTTGGACTAGTTTACTCAACTGGAGGATGCTGCCCGGGTGTACACAAATACCCACTTGCTCAAGGCCCCAAAGAGGGATCCAAAGAGAATGAAGATAGAAATCCCCCGCTCTAAATTCAAGGAGAGCATCCAGATGGGGATAATAGCATTGGCCCGAGTATTTGGGCAACCCTCCGCCCAGGAATTTGCAAAATGGATGTATTATTTCCTCCTCGGCATCTCCACCAAGGGAGAATTCTTCGACTGGGCCACAATAATCTCCAATCACGTCGACTCCCAGTTCCTCCAGGTGGACAGGAAAAAAAAGTTCTATATGTCTTCTTACATTTTATGGGCCCTAGCACAGCAGAGGCCCCACTCCAATGGCCTACTTACAGATGGCGTACTCAGGATGGGCCTGGAACAAAAGGCACCATGGGACCATTTCCCACAGATTCAATGGGACGCCAGCTTCCCCAGTTTCTGCCGGGTAAATGACGCGTTCGTTTACTACCATCTACTCACGCCCACTTGAGATGTCGGATACCGCCTATCCACTGAGGCAATGAAGTTAATTAGTAGTTATGGACACTACTACATTCAGTTCCAGCAGCATACATACATTAGGGTCGTCGGCTTCTCTGGGAAACCCTACTTGTTGCCCAGACATTGCAGGGACAAGATCATGCTGCTGAAATATTGTCGGTAGATGATGGAATTGCACACCTTCTTTTCCCTCAAGAAGGTCCCCAACGTCTCATTCCCAATCACCTGTGGGAACTACACATGTAGTCTGGCCGCCGCAAAAGAGGCGGACAATGAGCTGAAAAGTTATAACTTGCAGGAATTCTATCTGGCGCGAAAGAACTTTGATCCGCATGGAAAAATAGCAACGGCAATGCCCCGGGCTTCAGAGCCCCATCAAATACACATGGAGGACTTCTGGGCAGATTTCCAAGATGATGTGGAGGTGCGAAGCCGGTACTATATTAGAATGACAACCGGAATGATGTAGGAACTGAAGCTCTGGAGATTCCCTCCGGGCTTCTCTGACGCCGCCCCCACCATAGACCCCCAGTACAAAGAAAAGGAGATTGATAAGTTGGCACTACCGGAAATGAATTGGGTGGCCCAGGAGGGACCCACGATTGAGGACTTCACTCAAGATGTGGTCGAGCAAAGTCATGCCTATTTTAAGAGGGTGTGCCCCTGAAGTATGCATCAAGCTCCCCGACTGGCACCAAAGTTGACTTCGCCACCGGTACCAAGATTGACCCCGGGGGCCGGGACTTCCTCGCAGGGCGCAGACAAGGGAAAAGGGATAGCTACAACACCCTCTGCATAGGAAGTCCCTATTCAGGAACAAATCAAGCAATTTGTGGCAGCCTCCCAGCAAATGAGGGAGCAATTAATAACGAGGCTGGCCACTCCCCTGCTCATGGCCGGACCAATTCATCCTCCATCCTCCCTGTCACTGGCAGCCTTAATGGTCAAGGCAACGGGGGTGGATCCCATGGAGGCAGCAGCTATAGCCGATGCGGGGCCACCTTTGGTCACTAGGAGGAAGAGGAAACACATCAAGCAGGTCAAGGCAGAACAAACGCCAAGGGCATCCCTCCCCCGAGAAGTAGAGATCCTTTCTTCCAGTTCCCCAGAACCGGAGAAAGAAGCAGAGCCTGCAGAGGTCCCAGCCAGTCCCCCTCTGCAAGAGGAATTTGATGATGTGTTTGCAACCGATGAGTTCGGGAATTTGCAACGGGACGATACCCAAGCAGGGACAGATGTCCCAGAGAAAGAGCAAGAGGCTGCGGACCAAGAAGACTTGGAACAAGAACCTACACAAGAACAAGAGCAGGAAGCAAAAGAAGAGCCGGAGCCAGAGATTATTTCCGGGGCTCAAGAGATACAAGGTCCGGGAGTGGACCAACTAAAGCCAGGTGAACAAATGGCATCCGCTGGGGGAACTAGACCTCCGAGAGTAACTATAAACCCAGCCACCACGTTCCAGGGGCCACTCCTAGGACCAACCTTCGGGAAGGTTATCATAGCGGCCCAAACTCTGAATCTCGGCCCAATACCTCCTCTACTGCCAACAGAGGGAGAAGCCCTGGCAGAAGAAGAACAAGAAGAAGAGTAGCAAAAGGAGGAAATCCCCGAAGAATCCCACCAAGGTCCAAACCCAACGATAGAAATACAGGACCAGGCTGAGGAGATGGAGGTTGAAAAGAATGTTGCTGCAGAAGAAGTTGAGGCAGGGAGGACGGATGAGGTCCACAACACTGAGGAGCAATAGCCACCGGAGACTGGGAGAGAATCAGGAGAACAAATTCTGGTAGGAAGGCCACCTCTCCCACCTCAATGGCTGGTAGAGAGAAAAAAGAGAAAAGCTCAGTCCGCTCTGGTGATTCCTCTCTCCCTGGCCGAAATGATGGCCCAAGTTTAGGCCCCGACGAAGGCGAAGAAAGCTAGTATAGTTCATACTCTGCAAACTAGGCCGGGCGGAGAAACCGTTGCCGTTGTAGCGAAACCTCCCCCAGACATCGATGAAGCAACTGCACATCCTGTAGATTACAATATTGCAGAGGTCTCCCTAGGCAAAAGAGGAAAGCAAGGCGAGGTAGACTTGCTTAAGGAGGCAGCAAGGGCAGTTGAAGCCCGATACGAAAAGGAGGCCCAGAGGCTCAAAGCTGAGAAAGAGAAGAATGCAAATCTTATGGGATTGCTTACCGAGCTGGCCAGACCCATCAATGTCGCCCCTCCAGAGACCTCTACAGTAGAATAAATACCGCAGAGTGACATAGACTCCTTGCGGGTAATGAAAAAGAAGGCCCAAGCAATGGATGAATGGGTCACCCTACAGATAGGAAACACCTGGCGTTTCCTAGCGTCCACTCTCCCAGACTTATACATAGCCTGGGAAATTATTCATCAGGCTGAAGCACTCATTGAGCAGTGGGAGAGTGGCGCTAAAAATTACCAAGCATGGAAGGTGGAGCTCGAAGAGCTCCTCACCTTAGGAGAAGACATAATTTCTAAATCTGGAATTCTAGGTGAGGAATCATTTGATTTTGTGAGAACTCAGCACTCCAGACTTGACCTCACATTGGAGGTGACCAGGCAACTGGTAGAGTCCTTGCAGGAAAAGGTAAATGCTATGAAATACTCTTCTAATTTATATAAGTCTTTTGTAATAAAGGCTTCCGGGGCTGATCCCCTTAGTACAGATACTTATACCCCTGAAGATTCAGTTTTGGAGAGTTTTGATGAGATAATGAAATCCCGGTATCAATCTCCGGAGGGAATAGATGGGGCCCAGATGATGAAATTAACCAAGATGATACTTAAGGGTCATGACGCTGTGAGAATGGCAGATGAATTTAAAAGAAACATTGCGGACCTGGGGGAACAAGTTGAAGTGGCCAGGCACAGAAGGGCCAGCCTAAAAGAGATAGATGAGGATGGCATTTCTCGCCTCCTCCAAGCCTTCAACGATAATAAGCAACCTTGAGCTTTCTCCAGAGGCCGGGGAAAAACTCACATTCAGTATTCTTTATTCTTTTGGGATGTAAGTTCTGGGATCCCGGAGTCCCGGGATCCACTAATTTATATTCTTTAAAGTGATCCGTGTCCCGGTCCCTGAGGCCGACCGGTCACTTTCAGAGGTGGGTAATAAAGACTATCAGAAGGTAGTTGGCCACATCAAGGGGCGTCAGCTTGGCGGTTGGTCTTCTAACAGGATGGTCTTCTCGAGGCACCACTCAGGAGTATATCTGGCACATTGGAGATAGGGCGCTGCATTTCCCATTTATGAGGCATGTAGCCTCGATCTTCGAGGGACCTACTTTCTTCTTCCTCCTTTCTTGTTCTCTTCCCGAGACTGATTCTTCTGATGTATATTCTTATCTTATTCTTCTAACATGACAGACCTATTCCATCTCTAGGTCTTTTGTAGGGTGGCGCAGGTAGTACCGGCCCCCAGATATTGTATTTTATTGAGACATGATGTAAATAGTGTTAGGGTTAAAAGAGTTGTATAAATACTCAGATCAGCCCATTTCCAAGGGTCAGCGAAATTGATGATTTTGTTGTCCATAGAAATAGAAAAGTGATTTCTCTCTTAAGTTGCAGAGCTCAATGCTCCATTGTTCTGTTCTTGGTAGTTAGATACTCCCCTGGAGCCACCATTGTATCACGCACCAGTGCTTGCTGGACTGAATATTAATGAAGAGGGAAGGATTCTTGGCAATGATGTTGTTGGCATTCTTGCTTCTGAGTTAATGGTATTTCATGTTTTGATGTTCTTTATGTCTTTTACTCTGGTGTGATAAAGTAGATTAACGAACTCTTTACTCTCGCTATTGATAGAATGCTAGCTGATGGTTATATGTTTCTTCGGTATTTAGTGTAGTTTACCAGAGTATCATTGATATTCCAGACATTTTAGCATGACTATAGTTAGATGAAATACTTCTAACCCTGCAGGATCTTTTTCACTTTATTTTCTAAGTATTGAACGCTCGGAAAACCCTTACTTTGATTGAATCTCCGGAGAAGATGAGTTGAAGAAACCAGCTATCCCCCTCGAAAACAGTCACCTCTCCCAACCGAGCCCCGCACCGTCGTGACCTGACACCCAGGTGCTTGAAATCTCAGAGGATTTATTTCCCCCAGACAACCTTTACAGGCGGAGTTGGCTGATTTCCCCGGAACCCAATGACAACTTATGACTGTTGGCGGACCCGGTCAGCAAAACCCCGTCAACAGGAGGTTTACACAGCATGTTGGAATAGAAATGCAGGCAAGATGTACATGTCTTCTCTATGCATACTACAAACTAATAATGGGTTTAATATCATGGAGGAAAGTGTTTACATCCATTTTTTTTAGGTCTAGGATCATGAAAAAGAGTATTTTGATCCATCCTCTTTTATAAATGATGTGGAGCGAAAAGTTATAGTGGGTTGTATGTATAGATAACCACTAAAAATGATCATAATATTCAAAGCTGGAGATTTTTCATCCAAGTGGGGTAGATTGTAATAAAGTATACAATTGTTGGTGGCTATTATAATGGACCAGTGGGAGCTTTTCAAATCCTATATAGGGAGATGTTGGATTTGGCCCAAATTTTGTAGGGTATGGAGCAAAGTATGTTATATGTGCGGTTGTTGTTGCACTAAAATATCGGTCTATTAATGCCTGATACAACAACTAGAATTTTAGAATCAATAGGAGGCAGTTAGTCCCTTGTCACAAGTCCTGAGGGGAGTGTTGACCATTTTGTCAACAATCTCCCCCTCAGTGTTACCTGAGGGGATTCAAACCTGTGCCCAAGTTCTGACACCACTTGTTACAACTGTGGTTGTCGTTGCACCAAAAGATCAACATGTTAATGCCCGATACAACCATTAGACTTATAGAGTCCATAGGAGGTGGTTAGTCCATTCTCACGAATCCCAATGGGAGAGGTGAGCATTTTTCCAACAAAGTGTAGTTGTAAGTTATAAAAATTTATTGTGATGTTTTTTGTATCATTTTACAAATTTTGTTTATGAGGTCAATGAACATGATTATTTGTTGTATATTGGCAAATTAGATATAATGCAAATTTGGTATTTGTGTCTTTAAGTCTATAGATTGTCCTTCAAGAATGGATAATTAGGGTGTATTTGTTAAATTTGTAGCATGCTTATCAGGATACAATGAATAGCTTTATATCACTCTTCAATGGGAGGTTTTTGTAGTGAGAATTTGGTTGTCACAAGATACTTATCCTTATATGATTGGAGATTTTGATTCTTGTATAAAACATGTTTGTTCTTGTGCTATGGTGGACTCCTAACTCTAGATTAGAGTGTGGGCATGACACAAGTTTTCATGATGGGTTATGTTCTTTGTTGCATGTGGTTTTCCTTGGTAGATATGTTGGATCAAGTTGTCATGTTGTATTCCTAGGTTATACAAATGTGCAATAGGTGTTTTTACATTGGTCTTCTTGATGCTCTTGGTATTAAATATATAGGTCGGTTGTTTGAAGAGCTTCACTATGGTGCAGTTTTGTTTTTGAAGCTTGGCATGGATTGATCATGGAGGTTCCCTTACATGTACTAAGCGACTTGGGTGAGGTTGGAGTCCTCTTCATATTAGAGAAAATTTGTTCCAGGATAATTTATCTTTAAATATTTTAGCAAGAAGACCAAGGAGTATACACTTTGAAATGAATATGAGTTCATAATGGACCTGTTAACACAAAATTCTACACCCTTGTCTAGATGGTGGTTAGTGACCTAGGTGACCTCATAAAATATGGCAGGAACTTCAAAGTGTGGGACTTGAAAAACAAAGTTGAGTCTCCCGAGAAGGTCAGTTTTCTTTACAATCTAGATGCACCTAAAAATATTACTTTTGAGGAAAAGGGAGAAGGAGATGCTAAAAGGGAAATGCAGGATGGGAAACAATGATGCACCAGATTGAAATATAGTTACTCTCTCTACAAATAGTTTCTCTTTGAATCAATAAGAAACCTCAACATACAATATTCTTAAGTCTAATCCTATTGAAGAACAAACATGAAGATTACAAAAAGACAACATGTGAGCTAAAAATATTAAAAATAACTCATCCAACACAAGGCACAGAAATGCACTAAATAGCTATATGTAAGTGGAGGAAAAACAAAAAAGAAATATTCATGGAAGGAAAAACGATTACAGTTGCAAAGCAAAAGCCACTTCTAATGCATTAGAGAAGAACCTAAAATATTTACAAAAGATCATCTTGTAAAGAGTAGGCATAATGATGGATGAACACTTGCAGTTCAAAACCCTAGGGTTGAGTTATAAAAGAGACTAGAAGAAATTTGATTAGGGGTATGTGCACGATCGTGGTATGCCAAACTAGGCCTTAAGTGGCAATAAAAATTTAGAAAATCAGGGTTAGGAAAGTTGACGTAAACATTTGGACAAGTTATCAATCTTATATCAAAAATGTGTAAGAAGAGACTCTGTAGAAAATTGAATCTAGTTCCTAAGATACTATCCCTTCTTTAAAAATAAATATTCTATATGCTGAAATTTCACATTTCAATACAGTAGTATGAAAATTTCAGGAAAAAGATAAGAAGAAGGTGTATGTCTGACCACCTTAAACACAATCAAATGATAATAATTTTTTACAAGATTCTAGATATAAGTAGTAGACTCATGTTAGGATGTGATATATATTTTTTTGTAATTTTTTTCCAAGTAAACAATTAATTATGATTTATCTACCACAACTTTTCCAGAATATATAAAATCTCGTGTTTGACCACCTTAACTTAGTCTAAAATTCATCAAATTGAATTTTTTTTAGTGTTTAATTGTAGTAGGAAAATCATAGAATGTGACTCATGTTTTGGATTTCAAAAATGTTATACCGTTTGAAATTTATAGTCATTTTTCAATCAGTCTATCAATCAGGACTAAAAAGATAAGAAGTAGGCGTATGTCTGACCACCTTAAACACAATCAAATGATAATATTTTTTTAATAGATTCTAGATATAAGTATTAGATTAATGTCTGGATGTGACACATATTTTTTTGTAATTTGTTTCTAAGTAATAATTAATTATGAATTTTCTTCTACAACTTTTCTAGAATATAAAAACTCTCGTGTCTGACCACCTTAACTTAGTCTAAACTTCATAAAATTGAATTTTATTTGTTTTTTTCTTGTAGTAGGCGAAGCATAGAATGTGGCACATGTTTAAGATTTTAAAAATGATATACCATTTGAAAGTTATAGCTATTTTTCAATCAGTCTACGAATCAGGACTTCTTTTTCACATCGACACTTTTTGGCATACCATGATCCTACACATACCCTTAGCAAGAAAATTAAATTTTAGAAGTGACAAGAAGACTGGCTGAAAATGAATTCCCTAGCAATAAGAAGAGACATCTGTAATAAATATGGCCTCGTAGAGTCTTTGTTCCATGTCCTCTTATGGTGTATAAATATTTCTTTAAATCCATCTAGAAGTATAAATGATTCATCTAGTGGTTTGGAAGATCAGATCCATATCCTATCAGGCAGTAATGGTGTCATTGAGTGGAGAAGATAAATATAGATAGGTTTCAGGGACAAATGAAATGTTAATGTTGCCTCTCTAAAAATGTCATGTGTTGCTGGCGCCAAAGAGACTTCATGGACTATCAGGGAAGGCCCCTGGAAAATTGAACTACCTTGGTGAGCATAGAAATCCTGCTACAAAAGACCATCCAATATCAGTGAAGCACCAAGAAATTCCCACTGATAAAAACTGCACATCCTCTGGTCCTCAAAAATAAAATCAGAGAAACAATGAGGTTGTTCCCTAGATGAAACACACTAGCTCACCATATCAAAAAAAATATTTGTTGATTACACTATCAAGCCGTCCAAAATACCATATCATTAAGATATACCCCGATGGAATCCATCAAGGTATCACACATCATGAAAAGGCATGATTTTTCCCTTCTGATACCCTAATGAAATTGATATTGACATGACACTAGTTGACCTACCTTCCATTTTGTGTGAATAAAATTTCCATCGACAAGACTTACCCCAATAGAGTCCATCGGGGTAGCATATGTAATCAAACCACTCTTTTTGGTCATCTCTAATGCCCAATGAAATCTGACATCGAAAGGACTTTTTTCAATATCCTTTCATCATGTTTCCAAGGAGCACCATCATATCTCATCGACAAGGCCTATTTATAATATGGAAATTAAAAACTAAGAGGGGTGAATTAGTTTTTCTGAAAGCTACACCCCTTAAACCCTTAGTTGTTAAAAAACCCTTACTTCTTGAACTCTCTTATTTCTGTTTTGATTGAATGAAATATGGAACATGCATGCATACAAAAATCAAAATATCATCCACACAATTAGACACAATATTTTTCTTTTGGAAACCTTGTTAGGGGAAAAACCACAGTGGGGATGATTACCCACAATAAGAAAATACCTTGTTAGAAGTATAACCTTAATACAATGTATGAGGAATGCACATGTATTTAGGCTCACTGCATAGAGCTCACTACTCAAATAAAAATCCTTGAGCTACAACCCTAAGGAAGGCTCACTGCCTTACAATCCGATCACTATAATGATCTATAAGTGTTTTTAAACTAGATAACAACATCTACCTTCTGCCAAAGTCACTTCCATTAAAGCACAGAAAAATCTATGATCTAGTTCTCTCTAACTCCTTCAGATAAGAAACTTAGCCTCAAAGATATCCTCCCAACTTCTCTTCAAGCAATCTTTGGTGTTTGCAACTTATATTCCACTTCCGCACCTAATGATTTTTACCCTAATTCATCATCTTTTACCAAGAACTAGGTCACCAACCCTAATTCACCATATCTTCAAATTATCAAGCCATATTACATGCTCAAATTCATCTCTGACCGTTAAATCATAGCCACTTCCTACAACCACCACCTTGAGATCATAAATCTCCTAGATTTAACAGTTTAGAATTGGTGCAACATGATTTACCAAGTGAGCCAAGAACATGACTAATAATAAAAATATTATTATTTGACCGAAAGCTCCACCAATCTAATTCTTTTGATCCATGTGTATTTCCAACTTATCAAGAACATACTTCAAAAACATCCTATAGCATCATTATAAACATTCAAACATTCAAACCCACCACAAACATTGGATTTTCCTGCCCTTTTTCCCAAACCTAAAGAACATTGTCACCAAGTCTTTGAGATAATAAGGTTATGCCTTGCAAACCTTTGAAGTAAAAAACATTTGCATTGAAGACACATTAGTGTGTCTCCAACACACTCCTAGGTTTACTCCATGAAATTATAACTTTATTGTTCACACTGAACCTCTTTCTGTCTTCTTGTTGACACTCTTTGTCACCATGTCTGTCAGTCATCTTTTGTAACTTGGTTACCTATCCAAATCATCATGAAACCTTTTGTAAATTTGGATGAAATGAGTTAACATATTGATCATCCTTCCTATTTTTTTAGTACTTCATATCTACAATATTTTCCTCATATTTTACCTTTTATCATTCTGCTTCATTGGATAACTTGCAACAACTAAGTTAGCAATAAGCAAATAACTCTTATGATCACTTCCTTTAACAAATCCTTCTATTATTTTTCCATTAATTCTAACACAATCATCTTCTGTCTTTTTCAATATTCCAACAATATCCTCCTTTGTCATTGATGTCAACATGTGATGTGCAAAATAAGTAATACTATCATAAACCTACAATCTCACTCCTTGAAATATAATCAACAGTACTACCAAAAATATCCATAATTATCTTGTAGAGTCTCTTTAATACTTCTAAACTTTGGTTATGATCCACCTAGGAACATGCTCTCCTCTGCTCCATTATGAGTACATACTCTTCTCTCCATTAATTTCTCTCACTAAGATACACACCACACATCTTCGCTAACTAATTTCTTATGTTAAAGAATACATAAATTTGCATCTCTCATATGATCTACTTTCTTCTTATCTTCTCCTATATTACTTTATTATCTTTATCTGTTCTTCTCTTTTTCACTTTCTCTTCATACCTTATATTCACATCTGTTTCTCTCCCCTTTCGACATCAATGACAAAGGTGTATTAATTTTTCTTATAAAAAATTCTTTGTCATATGAATGTCTTCTCCCTTTTCCTTTTCTTCTTCTACTGCCTCACCAACCTCATCTATCGACCTTTGAGACATCCCTACACTGATCAAACTCTCAACTTATTGATTCCTGCACTTTTTTGTAGCTCCTTGAAAATACTCAACTTTAGATCAGATAACCTTTTCTTACTATTCTTACTACTCCCCCTAAGTAGTAGCCTCCATAAAACAATATAGCTTTAATGATATATTCATGAAGCTCTTTTGGACTGATGCTTCCTGATGAGCCTATTTTACTGTCTTCATTATATTAATCCTTGCACTCTATTTTTAAGTATTATCAGAGCAATTGTGAACTTTTAGTCAATTGAACTTTTGTTAAGTATAGAAAGAACCATTAAGCCATGGGTGGAATAGATATTTCATATTACGCCAATATTATATATATGTTGCAGTATTTCATAAAATAATCAGAATGTGTGTTCTAACATCTAGATTAATTTGATAAGCTACCTGCATGAATATCTTTTGCATATTAACTAATCTTTCCAGGAAGTAGGAGTCTCTAGCAGTGGTTGACAACATTGAAGGAGGACATAAAGACCAACTTCTAGTGGATAAGCCATCATGGCATCAGAAGACACGACTATCGCAAATCAAGATCCACTATTTCAAAAATGCATAAATGTAGCTCTGCTATATTCTGTCTATATTACCAGCATGTTGACTTGATCACCCAGACTTCATTGTGCACGTCGTGGGCTGTTGTGCTTCTTGTTCTCTTTCTTTGGCGTGGTTTTAGTTAGTTAGTTCCTTTTCTGTTTTGGAATGAAGAAGTCAATCCTCCATTTATAGGGAGGAGAATGTTTGTTTCTAAGTTCATATTTTTGAAGTGAATACAATGTTCTGATTGTATCTTGCACAACAATTTCATTTTTAGTTTCATGTCTTATTCTCATGTAATCAGTTTTGAAAGATAATGAAATAAATCTTGGCTCATATTCTGTGTTCATAGATTAGCATAAGCCAACCAAGGGGGCCTACTTGGTAGGTGAATTAGAGTGGAAGTAGAATAAATTTACTTTCTGCATTTCTAGTATTATAGATATAAGATTACAGCTTCTTCCTGTAGCATTGTACTTTGTGAATGTTCCTGCAACACTTGCAAGGATAGCTATAGTGAATGCTCTAGGTTGAAAGAATAGATTTAAGTAGAGTTTGCAAGTTGTAGCATTCATTTTTAGTAAGGACTAAGTGTGTTTCCCTTCCTGCAGCCCTAGTATAGATTCCTTTCATGTATTGTACTTTCCTATAGCATAGGTAGAATGGCTCCTTAAGGAACTTAGTGCACATACTGTGCTGTACCATTTCAAGTATACATCCCCGGGTTGACAAACTAAATGCACCTCATGGTGGGAGAAGTGATCATTAGATTGAAAAAACTATTCCTAAGAGAGGCTTTGGGCATGATTACTAAGAACCTATTGTGAGGTGGTTCATTTTTGGCGCCGCTGCCGGGGATGGTGTCAAGCTAAGAAACCTTCTGAGCCTTTTTGTTAGTTTAATGGTTTGTGGTCCTAAATTTGCTTCACCAGTGTGAATAATTAATTTGCATGCATCAAAGGAGAAGAAGAAGAGATGAATATGGCAAATTTCTTACAGGAGAACCTGCGAATTTGAATGAGAAAGCTAAAGAAGTTGAGTTGCCTTTTGTTGACGCAAGTCCCAAGTTTCCTGCAGCATCTACCACTGGAGAAGGGTCTTTTGATATAAGTGGTCTCCGGCCTTTTTCTGAAATCTTGGCCATCTTTCTTGATAATTTTGACCCAAACGCACTTGCTAATAACAATCTTGTGGCTAATATTCCTTTCTAACAGCAAGTACCACCCCTGATACCTCCAGTAATGGCACACCCTACTTTCCCATTTCCTCTACCAAGCTTTATAAACAATGCTAACCTCAAGAATATACCCTCAGCTGCACTTCCAAAATTTTATGGGTTGATAATCAAAGATCCTGACACCTTGTTGTTTGTGTTTGACATCCTTTGTCATAGCTTTGACTATAACACTGATGCCCACAAATTTAAGCTATTTCCAGCAACACTGAAAGAGTCAGCCTTATGATGGTTCATGGGATTAGGAGCAAATGCAACAGGCACATGGGATGAGATGCAAACCCTGTTTCTAGAGAAATACAAAGAATATTGGAAGGGGAGTGACCTAAGGGGAGATGACATTTTTAGAATGTCGCAGAAGGCGAACAAAACTTTGGAGGACTATGTTTCACATTTTTTATACACTATGCAGAAGAATCCCCAACATGTTTCGGCGGAGGATTCACACAAACTAGTCTTCTTGAGAGGAGTGAACGATAGCTATCTGGAAGCATTGGACCTCATGGCTAGTGGGGACATATCCCAATCTTCTTGGGATGATCTCAAGAAAATCTGTCTCAACTACTCCAGATCAACTGGGAAGAAAAGTAGAGGATATCGGTCTACAACAATTAAAGGGAGCAGTTCAGGCGTTTCTAAGTTGGAGATATCTAACTTGCTAGTAGCTTTCAAACAAGAAATCATTAATGATGTTGCCACACATCTCGACACCATGACTTCCAAGAAGAAACATGCAGACACTGAATTGCAGTTGGCTGAATATTGCCCTCATTACCGAAAACAAAAGAAATACTACAAGTGCAAGCTGGTGGTGAATCTAGAAAATCAACATTTGCCTACTGAGTACATGAAGATAGAAGGAGATAATGAGCAAGTGTTCTTCATTTCTCAACATTTCCTATGGGCACCACGAAAAGGTATGCCTCAGGACCCATTACAATTTTCAAATCCTTACAATAGTCAATTGCAAAACCAAAGTTATCAGAATATTCCTTAGTACTCTCAGCCAACCTGGAATAACCAGTGGCCTAACCAAAAAAATAACCAGTGGCCTAACCAGCAAAATAGCTAGTGGCCTAACCAGAAAAACTAATGGCAACCACTACAAGGGAATTGGAAAAAAAATAATCAATGGAGGGGACCTCCATAGTGGCCTAACCAAAATCCTTCTTTTCCACAATTATCGCCACCAGTGCCACCTCTTGCAATAATGCCGCCTCTTGCAACCACTATCCCAAATCCAAAGCAAACATAATTTCCTGCTCAGCCACAACCAAATCCAAATAGCAAGCAACAACAACAACCAATGTATACTACTGATACACAACAGTATCCTGCTTACGCTCTAGAGATATCTGACATACATCTGAGGTCAGGTACTACTCTGCCTGCACCCGAACATCCTATTATCATAGAAGTTGCAGACACTCCTGCAGCATCAGCACCTCCTCCAGAGGCTATATTACAAAATACCACCTAATCAACTCAAAAATCCAGCAAAATTGATGATGAAACCTCAGTTGAACCTCCTTTTCCACAAAGGCTCACAATAGAAAAACCTATATCCCAAGAGGAAATTCCTTTTGATATTCTTGAGTAGCTAAAAAATATGCATATCCAAATACCTCTATTTCAAGCTATCAAAGACATTCCTATATATGGGAAAGCAATTAAGGATGCATGCCTTAAAAATCCTGGGAGGAAGAAGAAAGACCCTCAAATAGTTCATGTTATAGGGAAACTTGTGGATATCATGTTGGGGAAGGTAGTTATACCCAAGTATTCAGACCTTGGAAGTCCAGTAGTTGACTTGATAATTAATGGACAATCTGTTAAAAATGCTTTAGTTGATTTGGGGGCAACCATTAATGTGATGACCAAAGATACAATGCACAGACTAAGTATAGAAGGCTTAAGAACAACACCAACAATATTACAACTTGCTGATAGTTCAACAGTCACTCTAGATGGTCTTGTGGAAGATGTGGTAGTTACCCTAGACTCATGGGAATACCCTATTGATTTTCTCATCTTATCACCAAAAGTAAACTTTGTTGGCTATCCAGTCATCCTGGCAAGACCTTGGTTAGCCACCACTGATGCCAAAATAAATGCAGATCAGGGAGTATGACAATTTCAAATGGCCAGGCATTAAAGATAATAGCACTCTATCCTCCTGCCCAACCTCAGCCAGATTTGAAGGATCCCATTTGGCCAGAACTAGGAGATGAGGAAGAAGAGGTCAATTTTGTTGCTCAGCTTATGGTGATGCATAGATAGTCTTTTCTGAATATACAAGAGGAAGATGATGTAATACAGAGTATTCTTACCAATGAGTGTGTAGCAACAAAAGATGTTTCTGAAAGTGTTATTCTACAGCTATGTACCTATGAAGAATGTGTCTCTCTAGAAAGCCCTAAAATAATTGGCCAATTGTTACCATGTGAAATAGCTACAAACCCAGTATCTGAGATGTCAATGGTAGAGCTAACAACCGCTGTAGAAATTTACCCTAGTCATATTCTCCATGTAAACAACAAGTTGCCACCTCAACAAACGGGACTGTTAACTAAACTCTTGTGTAAGCATGAGAAAGCCTGTGCTTGGAATTATGGAGACATGCTAGGACTGAACCCCAAGCTCTATACCCATAGGATCTACATTAATGATGGTATCTTACCACTATGCCTGCCTCAAAGAAGGATAAATCCAACATTGAGAGAGATAGTCAAAAGTGAATTACAAAAATTACTAGATGATGGTTTCATCTATCCAATCTCTGATATCAAGTGGGTATCACCATTATTCATTGTACCTAAGAAAGGGGGGAAATGGAAAATATGTGTGGATTACAAAGAGTTGAATAATGCCACAAAGAAGGATCATTTTCCTTTACCCTTTATTGATCAAGTCCTAGACACTCTGGCTGGTAAGAAATATTTCTCCTTTCTGGATGGATATAGTGGTTACAACCAGATCAACATTTCTCTAGAAGATCAGGAGAAGATTACATTCACATGCCCCTAGGGTACATATGCCTATTCTATATTACCATTTGGCCTATGCAATGCACCAGCTACTTTCCAGAGAGCTGTAATAAGTATTTTTGCTGATATATCACATGATTGTATGGAGATATATATGGATGAATTTACTACATTTGGAGTCACCTTTGAGGAAGCCCTAAATAATTTGGAAAGATTTCTAATCAGATGTCAAGAACACAATTTGTCTCTCAATAGTGACAAATCTTTCATGATGATGCAAGAAGGCATAGTGCTGGGACATTTTATATCTGAAGCTGGAATCTAGGTAGATCCTGCAAAAATAGAGGTAATTCTACCATTGCCTATTCCTATAAAGCATAAAGATGTTATGTCTTTCCTAGGACATGCTAGCTACTATAGAAGGTTTATCCAAAATTTTAGTCAAATACCTAGTCCTCTGTATACTTTTCTTACTAAAGAGGCTGAATTTAACTGGACAAAAGAACATGATGAATCCTTCTTGCAGCTTAAGAAATTGTTCATCACTGCACCCTTACATAGGGGTCCTGATTGGACTTTGACATTTCACATTCATACAGATGCTTCAGACTACGCAATAGGTGTTTTCCTAGGACAAAAGTCTAGTAACCTGGAAAATGCAATTTACTACATTAGCAAAAGCCTCCATGGACCAGAGTTAAACTTCACAGTGACAGAGAAAGAATTACTAGCAGTAGTATATTCCTTGAACAAATTCTATCATTACATAACTGGCTATCCTATTTTTGTTCACACTGACCATGCAAAAATAAAATATCTCATGAACAAACCTACTATCATAGGCAGGTTAGCAAGATGGCTTCTTCTTTTGCAGGAATTTGACATTACTATAGTTGACAAGCCTGGCAAGGCAAATGTAGTAGCTAATTATCTGTCAAGAATCCACCATATAGAACAAGATACTACTCTGATAGATGATGCATTTCCAGATGAGAATTTGTTTCATATTGCTGTCCAAAGTCCATGGTATGCTGACATAGCTAATTACCTTGCAGCTAACAAAGTTCCAACACATTTTTCTTACAAAGAAAGAAGACTACTGGTTGAAAAAAGTTTTAATTTCTCTTGGACTGATAAAATGCTATTTTACACTGGACCTGATCAAGTAATGCGTAGATGTGTGAGAGAAGATGAGACATATGACATTCTCCATGCCTGTCATGATGAACCGTGTGGGGGACACTTTGTAGCAAAAAGAATAGCCCAAAATATTTTAACAACCAGATATTATTGGCCTACACTTCACAAGGATGCAGCCAGCTATACAAGAAAATGTGACAAATTTCAAAGAATGGGCCAACCGACTAAGTCTGATGAAATGCTATTAAATACACAAGTGGTGGTCACTCCATTTGACAAATGGGGTATGGACTTCATTGGTCCAATAGACCCTCCATCCAATGGGAAGTCTTCCATCTTGGTGTGCACTGATTATTTGACCAAATGGGTCGAAGTAAAAGCTATGAAACATGCCCAAGACCATAAAGTTGTAGAATTTTTGTATGATGATATTTTCACAAGATATGGAGTACCGATAGAACTTGTAACTGACCAAGGTGCCCAATTCACTTCCAATTTAATAACAGAGCTCATGAAAGAATACAATATCAGACATAGGAAGTCCATCCCTTATCACCCTCAAGCCAATGGACAGGCTAAAGTTACAAATCGGGAAATAGAAGCCATCTTAACAAAGACAGTTCATCTGCATCACTGAGACTAGAGCAGCCGACTAACAGAAGCCGTCTGGGCGTATAGAACAACTTGGAAGACCACTACAAGATTCACTCCATTTGAACTATTGTATAGAAAAATAGCTATGCTACTAGTTGAATTTCAACACAAAACACTAAGGACAACACTGCAGTTAAATATTGATCTTCCTGCAACACAGAAGGAACGATTACTGCATCTCAATTCCCTAGATGAAATGCATAAATCTGCACTGGAGAGAACTGAACTTTTCCAAAAACAAAGGAAGAAATGGCATGACTCACATATCAAAAGCAAACAATTTCAAGTTGGAGACTGGGCCTTGCTGTATGATTCAAGATTCAAAGAAATACCAGGCATGTTGCAGACAAGATGACTGGGGCCATATGAAATAAGCCATGTTTTCACCAATGGAGCCATCCAATTGACCACAATTGATCTGGTACACTTCAAGCTTCTAGTCAATGGACATTGATTAAAGTTGTATCACCAACCCTAAACAAAAGAAGACTTCCTGCAGCATTTTCAAACAACAAAAATTAAATGAGCAACAGGTAACACTTCCTACAGTAGAGGGTGTGAACCTTCTTCCTGCATCTCTTCAGTAAAAATCCATCGAGCATGTCCATAATAAACACTTTGTGTTTACATGAAGTACATTCCTCCATTCACTTTCTATTTCTTCTTTCCAACTCATCTCATTTCTTTAATCTACCACCCACCCACCTTCCACGTCATCATCATTTTT
>MU224472.1:20577-35869 GCA_018584345.1 Thuja plicata
TTTCCATTTTTAGCGCATAGATTTCGATAATTGTATCTAGTATTGCAATACATATATCATTACAACATTACGCCAATTCCATCCCCCGTGCCACGTCTGCCAAGTGTGGACACTTGTCAATGTTAAGTAGGGGGAGGGAAGTGTATTAATTCCAAACTGTCATTTCTATTTATGCTTGAAATATCTTATGTCGCCTCAAATCTGTACTTAGCCTTGTCTCATTAAAGTTCTAAGTGTTATATCGCACAACTATCATACTTTTATTCTTGAATCCTCCATGATTTTCAGACTTGATGTGACTTATAATTAAGTTAAGTGACAAACCATAGTAAATATTATAATCTCTCCTATTTCAATTCATCACCATTGTTCATGCCAAGAAAAATAGAGAGATTCAAGATAAAGCTCATAGTCCTTTGTTAAAAAATGGGTAGTCTGGAATACAAATATGGAATAAGGCATCTACCTACTACTGAGAAGATAGATTGAAATTAGCAAAGCATAGATGGGAAGCTAGTTATAGAGACATGATCCAGTAGCACATGGTGTGTTACTCTCAGATGTTGAAGCAGTCAGAAGATTCAATAGGGTATTTCCTAAGGTTAACAGAATTTGATGAGGACTCAGCAGTGGAATTTGTGAGTACATTTAAAGAAGGTCAGGCAACTATGTGGGGATTAACAGTGGTCATGACAGAGGAGTGGATTGTAGAAGTTATTGGATTACCAATGATTGGAGAACATTACCCTAATGTTCATGATGCTAGATCAGCAAGGGCTTAGTTCACCCTACTAGGTGATCCTCCTTTGGAGATTACCAAACAGGGTTGCAAGAGAATATCTATCCCTCCATCATATAATGAGTTGGCCACGCATGTTATCAGGTATTTCACATGTGAAGGGAGATTTTTCAATTTACACGCACATCATTTCAAATTACTGAGTTATGTGAGGCATAATCTAGCAGTAAATGTTCCAAATTTTTAATATAACATGCTATGCATTAGTGCTGAAGAGACCCAAAAAGGGAATACAAATTTTGTTACCCACCATGCCCTAATTAAACTGTTAATAGAAAGATCTCTTAGGGATGCCTCTCCCATGGCATGGTCAGATTTTTTCCAGCGCAAAACCCTACAACCACAGGTTAACCCTAATGAGAAAATTGGTCATGATAATGTAATACCAACTAACCAAACCATTGAAAAAGATACCCAAGGGGCAGAAACTATAAATCTTCAAGGAAATGTTCCCTTACTTGCTTATGAGAGAAATGTACCTACTTCTTCCCAAACCAAAGGAAAACAAAAATTAGAGGAATAACCTCCAGTTCCTACAGCCAAACCACAAATCCCTACTTCTTCGAAAGGGAAGAAAAGGAAGCTGGTTCCTTCAGCAGCTACTCCTGCAGCAGAGAATCCAGAGAAGACTACTAAAGAAAAGGCTGTAGAAATTGCGGAGACCCCTGTGTGAAGGAGTCCTAGAATGAGAGGAAAGCTCCCTAGGGCATCCTCCATAATCCAACCCGCTTCTCCTTTACAATCTGATGAATAGCCCAATGTGCAAATAATTCCAGACAATTCCCCAAATCAGTCTGCAGTTCCAAACTTTCCTCCGCACTCCGCAAAAACTTATGAAGCTAAACCTGGTGTTTTTCAAAATAGTTCCCAGGAAATTCATCAAGATATTCCAGTCATTAACAAGGATAATGCCTCAGTAATCCATTAGTCAACCTATGCAGAAACTACCTTAGTGCCCTAAAAAAGAGCTTGGTTAGTAAGTTTCTTAGAGTAGTCTTGGAAGGAACAGAGGAGGCAAAGAAATCAGGCAAAAGATTGTGGCCCAATCACATTGCAAATGCTTCTCTTTGGATTGCATAATAACTATGTGTTAACAATAACTCTATGGAGAGAAGAAAAGAAGAAACTAAAGAAGTTCATAACAGAGCAAGAGGAAGAAATTGCAGAATTGAAAGAACAATTGGCAAAACAAAAATAGAAAATGGATCATGCCCTCAAATTGGTTGATCATATCATTGCATGTAGGCCACCTCCTAGGGTCTATACCATCTGTTTGAAGGAATAGTTCCTCTTGTTCTAGCTAATGATGACCATCAAAGATATTGATTCTGAGTTCAAGTTAGCCCAAGAATTTTATGGTCCTTATCAGACTCTTCCCTCATGGCAAAAAATCTACTTTGTGAACTATACATGCATAACTTCATTATCCCAGCTGAGACTGAGTGGAATCTTCTACTCTACATAGGGGATATCCACCTAAGGGCATTAATGTCATGGATGCATAATGAAGCCAACTATGATAGACAGTTGGAAAATTATAGGGAATAGGAGAAAATAGAGCCATTACCATTAAGAGAAGAGAGTAGCAAGCCAGCTACACTCTTCAGAGATTGGCGCAATTTGACTTATGGAAAAATTAAAGAAGAAACAAGGGAAAAAAATTTTGGGATTAGAACAGAGGTTTATACAGAGTATGATGGTTTATCTTACTTTGTCTTTCAGAGAGCCCTGGCTGGAGCCAGAAGCAGATGGGATAGGTTATCCGATATATTGAAGAGATTAGAACCACACAGTCCTATCAACCTCCAAGCAGCTATCTAAAGAGCGCCAAAATACATACAGCTGGGAAGGCAAACTAGACAGGAAATCTGGTGTCCACTCAACATGCAGGCACCGATGCTCCTCTGTCCCCTCTATGACATCAACACTGACAAGCTGGACCGACTTCAAGAAGATCATAGAGTGGGTGTCTGGGAGAAAACAAGAGGGTTCTATTATACCTTTAAAAGCCAAAGGAGAGGAAGAACAGAGGTTGGAGATTTCAGAGCAATTACCATAAGATATAATGCTTGAGGACAAGCATTTATCTTGCCAAGGGGCAAATGATGAGCCTATTTTATTGTCTTCATTATAATAATCCTTGCACTTTGTTTTTAATTATTATCAAAACAGTTGTGAAATTTTAGTCAGTTGAACTTTTGTTAAGTATAGAAAGAACCATTAAGCCATGGGTGGAATAGATATGTCATATTATGCCAATATAATATATATGTTGCAGTATTTCATATAATAATCAGAATGTGTGTTCTGACATCTGGATTAATTTGATAAGCTTCTTTCATGAATATCTTTTGCATATTAACTAATCTTGCCAGGAAGTAGGAGTCGCTGGGAGTGGTCAACAGCATTGAAGGAGGACGTAAAGACCAAATTTGAGTAGATAAGCCATCATGGCATCAGAAGACACGACTGCCACAAATCAGGAGCCACTATTTCAGAAATGCATAAATGTAGCTTTGCTATATTCCCTCCGTAATACCAGCATGTTGACTTGATCGCCCAGACTTCATTGTGCACGTCGTGGGCCGTTGCGCTTCTTGTTCTCTTTCTTTGGCCTGGTTTTAGATAGTTAGTTCATTTTCTATTTTTGAATAAAGAAGTCAATAATCTATCTATAGGGAGGAGACTGTTTGTTTGTAAGTTCAAATTTTTGAAGGGAATACAATGTTCTGATTGTATCTTGCACAGCAAGTTCATTTTTAGTTTCATGTCTTATTCTCATGTAATCAGTTTTGAAAGATAATGAAATAAATCTTGTCTCATATTCTATGTTCATATATGAGTAGAATCCAACCAAGGGATCCCACTTGGTAGGTGGATTAGAGTAGAAGTAGAATAGATTTACTTTTTGCATTTCCAGTATTGTACATATAAGATTACAGTTTCTTCCGGCAACATTGTACTTTGTGAATGTTCCTGTAGCACCTGCAAGGATAGCTATAGTGAGTGCTCTAGGTTAAAAGAATAGATTTAAGTAGAGTTTTCAAGTTTTAGCATTCATTTTTAGTAAGGACTAAGTGTGTTTCCCTTCCTGCAGCCCTAGTATAGATTCCTTTCATGTATTTTACTTTCCTGCAGCATAGGTAGAATGGCTCCTTAAGGAACTTAGTGCACATACTGTGTTGTTCCATTTCAAGTATATGTCCCTGGGTTGAAAAACTAAATGCACCTCATGGTGGGAGAAGTGATCCTTAGATTGAATAAACTATTCCTAAGAGAGCCTTTGGGCACGATTACTAAGCACCTATTGTGAGGCGGTTCACATCCTTTTGCATCTCAATTTTTTTTGAGGAGAAATTCCTCTTGACTTGCTTTTGGGATTGAGAGAAGTAGATCCATTTTATGTAGTATCTTTGTTCTTCTTTCTTCTTTTCCTCCTCTTTTTCTTCTATTCCTTGTCCTCTTCCACATTTCCTTCCCTTTGGAATTTGTCTAATCATGTTTATATTTCTTGTTATATTTTCTCTCCTTCTCTAACCATCCTTCCACATGTTATTATTTTCTCCCTTACTGTCATCTTTGTTCACCTTATTTCCTTTACAATTCTCAGTATTAAGCTTAGATAAGTTTCATATTATTTCCAAAATACTTTATTTTATATCCTTTTCTTTCTTCTTTGTACTGCATTGACTAGCAATGTGACCAAATTTATTTCATGCAAAGCATCTAACCTTTTCCTTTTAAGAGTGTCAGTCCTCTTTCTCCTACTACTACACATGCTTGGATCATGATCATCCCATGTGCAATCAAAAAATATACAACCTTCTCTGCAATCCTCTTTTTTGTGTTCATCTTTAAAGGAATTTCCTCTAAAAAATTTAGGCTTGTTTCCTGATTTCTTCTTTCTCTTATTCTTCTTCTTATTTCATGATTTAGACTTTCTTTGACTAGTCTTAGAGAATTGTCCCTTTTCTAGTCTAGTGTCACTTTTTCTTATTGATCTTCTATGAAGTATAAGTGCTTCAATCTTGGCTGAACAGATCTTAAGCTTCTCCTTATACTCATTTGCAACTCTAAACTCTTCATCTATGGCTCTGACAAATTGATAATCCATGCATGCTTTCATACTTTTCTTTCCTCAATATTAGAAATCAAGTAAATATAATCTTCCAAAATTCTCCTCTTGTTCTCTTAATGCTCTGAATTATATTTTCCTTCAACTGATTCCAAAATTCCATGTTTCACAAATTGTGTGTCATCGACCTTTTTGTCATCATGAATCTTACCATGACTTGTAGATTCTTCTTCCTTCATTTCTTTATCCTTGTCATATTTTATTCCTTCTTGAGATCTTGGTCTTACTAACATGTTCTAAATTTGATTCACAATAAGAGTTTACATTCCAAAACTTTTTTTTTTCATTTAAGCTACTTTCGCAAGAACCAAACTCACTTTTTCAACACTAAACAAACAAGTAATTCTCATCTAAAAGATCCAAATTAGCATACCTTGACATTCTTTCCTACACTTGTGACTCTTGTGATTCTCCTTGTCTTTCGTATGTATCAACTTATCCATCAGTGTTCACTAAGAGATTTGTTGTCAGATTATAATTTTTTTGAAGCAATCCTTGATTGATGTTGAAATATCGTTCATCCTTTAATGGTTTGATCTTACCTTCTTCAGTATGTGTAATCAAGTGTCTTACTCTTTCATTATTCAGATGGAAGAGATTATTCTTTCTCTTAGATCATGTCTCAACTTCTACTCCATAATCATTGACAATTTTGTACTTGTTACCCTTGAAGTATAATCCATATCCCTTGTTAATTAAATGTCCAACACTAAGAAGATTATTCTTTAATCCTTCCACATATAACATATCATCAGTTGTATTCTTACCATCCAAGGAGATGGTACCTTTAACTTTGACACTTCCTCCAGTGTTGTCACCCCATCTGACAATTCCTCCATTATATTCTTCATGTTTTACAAACTTTTTTATATCACTCGTCATATGATGTGAACATCTATTATCTATCATCATACTAATATTTATATCCAATTGGGTGATTAAGAATATCTCTTCTTTGGTAGCATAACTTATAGGATTTTTAGGGGTTATCTCTTCACCATTACTACACACATCAACATTACTAGCAGAAGTATCACTAGTATTATCTTCTCAATAGTACAATGAACATCATTCATACTATTTTCAGTAGCAGGTTTAACAGAGGTATTAATCATAGGGATTTTACCTTCAAATTTATCTTCCCTCTTGAAATTACCTCTTTTATACTTCTCATATTCCATAGATTTGTTCATATCAATGGTCATGTAATGTGAGTATCCACAATTAGTAACCCACTTATATTTCTTGACATCCTTTAGCCCGTTTTCATCCTCTTGAGTGACTGAGATTCCATCCTTAATCATACTACTAATAGAAACATTAGACGTGAGATATTTAATAAAATTAGTAGCAGTAATGTTAGACATAATAGTTACAGACTTAGATTCATCCTATTGAATTGCCACAAACACAAGTTCATCTTCACTCTTAACATTATCAGATTCAAGATCTGTGACTCCCTCATCATCAATAAAATAATAGCACTTATTCTCATATTTAGGCTTTTCAAACTTATGCTTAGGAAATATCTCCATACATATGGAGGCATAATGTCCTATCTTATTACACCAAAAGCATTTAAAGGCGCTTTTACTTTGTACTTACCAAGTCCTTTAGATAGTCTCCTTTCCACCAATGCTTCCAATTCTTGAAGCTCTCTTTCTTCATCCTCAAGTTTTATTATTTCCTTTTCATATTTTGATACTCTTCTTGTATATCCTTCACCTTGATCTAATATGTGCATGTTTCTTCTTGATATAGTAGCTTTGAAATGTGATTCAACTTTGGGTAGGGAATCACCAAACTCACTCATTTAGAAAGAAGATACTTTCCCAACAATTGTATTCCTTGTCACAATAGTAAAAATTTTGATTTCTTCAATAGAAAAAAACTTTTCTCTTGTAGGTAGGAGACAAAGAGATCAACACCTTTGAAACAATATCTCTTTCTTCCAATACACCACCAGTAGATATATAATACTAGAAACTAATTCATTTATCTTTAACATGTAAGAATTGATATTTTGATTCTCAGACATTCTCATGGATTCATACCTTCCTTTCACACTTTGTAACTTGGCTTTCTTGACACATACATCTCCTTCATGTAGAGTCTCTACCTTTATCCCTATCTCAATCACAGAATCTAATTCCATTACATGTATATACTATGTATCTGATACGGCACATAGAAAGGATTCCTTTTCTATAATGTTATACTCAAACTCCTTCTCATCTAGTATTGTTGTAGATAGATCTAAAAGAGGAGTGTAGTATTTATTTTTGATGGTCCATGCTCTTCTCCAATGCTTTTTAGATGAGTGCCCATTTGTCCTTTCCATATAGGGTTTTTTGTTCCTTCAAACCTAGTAATTTCATTCTTGTATGTTGTCATATTTGATATTCCTCAAGCTGTTAGGTTTCCTTCAAGGGACCAAAGCTCTGATACCAATTGTTGATAATATAAAAATGAACAACTCAGAGAGGGGGGTGAATTTGTTTTTCCCAAAACTATACTCTTTAAATCCTTAGTTCTTATAAAACCTTACTTCTTGAACTCTCTTATTTCTAATCTAATTAAATGAAAAGTGAAACATTCATGCATACATAAATCAGAATATCAGCCACATAATTAGACATAAAATATTTATCGTGAAAACCCTGTTAGGGGAAAAACCACAATGGGGATGATTACCCACAATAGGAAAATACCTTTTTAAAAGTATAGCCTTATTACAATGTATGGGGAATGCACATGCATTCAGGCTTACTACCTAGACCTCATTTCTCAAATGAAAATCCTTGGGCTACAACCCTGAGGAAGGCTCATTTCCTTATAATCGGATCACTACAATGATCTATTAGTGTTTTTAAACTAGATAATAACATCTACCTTTTTCCAATGTCAATTCCATTGAAGCACAAAAAAATCTCTGATCTAGTTCTATTTAAATCCTTTATATGAGCAACTTAGCCTTCAAGACATCTTCCCAACTTATCTATAAGTGATCTCTGGTGTTCACAACCAATCTTCCACTGCTACACCTAATGATGTTTTCCCCTATTCATCATCTTATACCAAGAACTAGATCACCAACCCTAATCCACCATCTCTTAAAATTATCATTTCAAATCTCATGTTCAAATCCATCTCTAACCGTCAAATCATAGCCACTTCCTACAATCACCACCTCGAGTTCATAAATTTCAAATATTTCACAGTTTAGCACATGTGCAACATGATTTACCAAGTGCACCAATAACATGAATAATAATAAAAATAATATTATTGACTGAAAGATCCACCAATATAATCCTTAGATAATCCAAGTGTATCACCAACTCATCAAGGACATACTTCAAGAACATCATACAACATCATTATAAACACTCAAACATTCAAATCCACCAGACCCATTGGATTTTCTAGCCCTATTAACGGAACCTTAAGAACATTATGATAAAGTCTTGGAGACAATAAGATTATGCCATGTGCACCTATAAATTATAAACCCTTTGAGTTGAAGACAATTGAATATTTTTCCAAGACAATCCTAGGTTAACTTCTTAAAATTATAACTTTATTGTGCACACAAAACCTCTTTCTCTCTTCCTATCGAGATAGTTTGTCACCTAGTCTACCAGTCATCTTCTATAACTTGGTTACCTGTCCAAATCATCATGAAACCTTTTATAACTCTTGGTATACCAAGTAAATATCTTGATCATCCTTCCTCTACGTGTGCAACTTCATCTTTAAAATATCAACCTCCTACTGGACCTTTTAGCATTCTACTCCATTGGCTAACTTGCAATTGTTAAGTTAGCAATAAGAAAATAACTCTTTTGATCACGACCTTTAATCAATCCTTCTGCTATGTTTACATCAATGCCAATGTAATCATCTTCCAATTTTTCTAATATTCCAATAATACCTACCTCTATAAAAGTCATCACACGGTAGATAGCATTGTCAAACTACACCATTTGATAATTTTCAATCATTGATAAGATGGAACATTAGGGTGACTTACCCTGATGAAATCCACTGAGATATCAAAATAGACAATTTGATCACTTCTGATTCTTAATGAAATCATACATCAGAAAGGCCTCCACCGAAGAGAGTTTTCAGTGCAAATCACAATAATAGGATTCATAGTTTCCTCATTTCTGATCGCTAGTGCAAAAAAATATTGACACTTCTACCAAATAAACTGTCAGAGTGACATAAAACCTACTACCCCAAACTTGATATCTTTAGCCTGTACATTAATCTATTTGAAATTTTAGAGAGACCCCAGATAAGTCATGTTGAAATATGGTTTTTGATTCTTTTTGAAGCACTACATTCCTATTTCACTGTAGTGTGGGAAATCTTACACCAAAATCTCTATCCTGTAGCATTCCTCATTGATTAGATTTTTATATTTGTTCAACTAGAATCTTAAGATGGCCATATGATTTGAGAATCTGATGGGGACAAAAAATGGTCAATAAGACCTAAAGGAGGTTTCTCTTAGAGAGAGTCATAGTGGCTTGGCATATGGTGCAGGATCACTTAAGGTTACAAACATTTCTAGGTTAGAAAAGAATTTTCGATTTGTAAGGTTTTTTGTTCCACCATTCTTGTAATGACTGAGGTCAATCGGTGAACAAACACCATAGTTTCTTAGTAGTTGTTTTCTAAGTTTAATTGTGTGTTGAGGTAGCTTATAAATACTTGGATATACAACAAGGCTATAACAACAAAAACTGATGAGTTGGCACTAAGTTATACTGGTGCTTGGGCAACTCTGTTTCTCAAGAATGCTACTCAGGAATCTTGCTTGGTTTACTCTAGGTTACTCGGGTATGTTGTGCCAAATGCTCAGGAATGTCGCTTGATAATGTCTCTCAGGTTGCACTTGGTGCTCTTAGGGTTGCTTGTAGATTTTGGGTTGGTTGAGTGGCGCTCAGGTATTGAAGGCAAAGGTTATTTTGAAGCTCAAGACTAGTGCTCGTTAATGGTAGTCTATTGCTTGGTTATGTCAATTAACGACCTAGGAAACATGGGATGTGATGTTTGTGACTAGGTGGGTCAATTTCAATGACTCTCATCATGTTTTTTTTGTCTTTGATGGATGGGGACACCTGTTCCAGTGATGGGAGGGTCATTTATGGCTCGACCATGCCTTCTTTGCAAAAGTGGTTGAATTTGTTAGAGAGCACGAGATATTTTGGAGATATTTTTGAGAGATAGATATATAGTTGAAAGATTTTGCAAGAGAGTAGTAGACATAAGAGAGGAACATATTTTATTTTGTAATAGATTAGAGCTTGTGAATATAGAAAGAATTTGGAGAATTATCTTGAGCATTTTGTGATGGTTTCCATGTGCAATATGTATTGTTATGTTATTCAGGTTGAACCAGTCAGTTTATCTTGGAGGATAGATCTATCCTATTAGATTACACAACATGAAATAGTATCTTTATGGTGAGAGCCATGTCTAAAGAGATTGGGGTGAAGATCTTAGTGACTTCCTCAAGTTAGGTTTTGATAATACCCTATAGGGTCCTTTCATAGACCTTGAAGCAGAGTTAGGATGACTCTTGGTAACAATTAGGCCTTGGTTCTACATTAGATTGGTATCAGAGAAAGTCAGAGAATTGGGCTTGTGTTGTTTGGGTGTGATTTTCAGAAGAGTGTGTAAATTTATCTAACATGGTGTCCAATACAGAGCTGGTGAGAGATGTCAGAGAACAAAGAGAGGAGAATATACTCCTGAAGGAGCAGTTAGCTTAAATGGCATGCAAGTTAGAAGAAGTGCAGATTCAAACTACAATAGTCAATGAAATGATGAGAGAATCTAATGAGAAGAGTAAATTAATGGCCGAGGAGGACATGATCCGAGAGCCAGACCCTGTGCTTCAAGAAGAGCCATTCTTGAAAGAATTGAAGGCAATGAGTGGTAAGTCCTTAGAAGGTGTGCCTCTTTTTAGTGAAAAAATGGATCCATAATTAATCATGGAATAGATAGAAGGTCTTGAAAGTCACTCTGATTATGATAGTGTGACCGAAACTTAGAAAGTTAGAATAGTGATGCAAAGTGGGCAACTGGAAGCTTGTCAAATGTCTCAAATAGGGCAAGGTAAACTACATCACCAACTTTCAAAGCCAAAATGCTTAACACTTATCACAAGTTTGGAAGAAGGACTCAGTTGAGGCTATCACAACCCAAAGACCCCAAGCGTAACCTAATCACTAGGTTTCACCAATCTTTCAACACCAACTACCAAGGTTGGTCTCACAACAAAATGACCCTAATTCACAATGATACTCCCAAAGTGACACATGGGACTAGGGGTGACCTATGCTTGTAGGTATGGTCTATTTAGTTCCCTACCATTTATTTCCAATGGTTCTTTCACTCAAGTGCAATCCATATGTCATGGTTGCTTCACAAACCCAAGACTATGCTTGCAGCCTTTTTTCAGAAGGAAATTTGATCTCAAGTAAGATTCTTCCACATAACCCTATTCACTGGTTGGAGATTTAGACACCCTCTATGGCCTAAGACCTTGGACTCAAGCGCTAGAACTCGAAAAATGAGAAGAAAATAGAATGACACACCAAATTGCTCCACCAATTAGCCCTAATTAGGCCTCCATTTACACTACATGTGTCTTTTAGATGCATCCAATTCCAAAAATGATGATTGGTTCATGTGCGGGTGTGCACAAAGGTCTCTTCCTATGACTTAGGGCTTCTTGTCAATCCCCAAAGAAAAAGGTATGACTACTGTCCTAATTCTAGATAGGTGCATACATAAGGATATACACCTAGGGCATCACTTCATTTCCATTTCCTTGCAACTTGAAGAACCTATCTTGTAGAATATTTAAGAGCACCATAGAAACAATATTTCCACCAAGGGTCATTGAATTCCCATGGTGGAAAGTTTAAATACACTAAATTTACTTAGAAACCCTGATTTAGGGCCTATAATCCAGGCAGTGAGTTTGTAAATTCTATAAATTTCAAACCAAAAATGGTCAACTCATGAGACCAAAACCAAATGGAATAATATTCAAATAACTAACCCTTGGTGTCATACTTTCATGTCTCTCTATCTATACTCGACCATACACAATGACTATTTTTCAGGAAATGCAAGAAAATGGTTATTTTATTAATTCCAGAATGCCAAATTACATCATTAGCCTACTACCCGCCTGAAAGGGATTTTTTAGGCACTCCCAATTTTTACATGACAATTTTGAACTATTTTGACCATTTGGGAGTTGTTTTTCAAAAATTTGTTAAGTTTTCTCAAAAAGTTGCTTGACAACTTTTGAGCAACTTTTACATTTTTTTTGCAATTTTGCAAATCTAGTGACCAAACTTGGTCATGATGTCATTTTTGTGATCCCTAGTCAATCCAAACATTAAAAACTCAAAAATAAAATATTCGTAGGGTTTTGGATTATTAATGACTCATACTTAACCAAGGGCTTATAATGTGCCAATCTTGGAACTATGGCCTTACAAGGTGATCCAGTGATTAACCCAATCTCTAAATATTACTAAAGGCCTCTTAGGACCTCTAGAGAACCCCTAGGTTCCATAGGAACACTTAGTTTATTTAGGGTGCTTCTGCACCATACTCCCCATGAGGTTTGAACTCAACTTCCCACTTGAGGATAGCTGGTCAACAGTGGTTCCATGTTGTTGGATCTCATCCTCTATCATCCATGTAGCATCTATTGGAGGGATTCCTTTCCATTTTACTAAGTACTACATGTACTTGTTCTTTCTTGTCTGCTTCAAGACTTTGGTTTCTAGAATGGTGTCTAACTCCACTTGCTTTCTTGGTGGGAGATCTATCACATAGTCTCCATTATCTTCAACTTGTGATCCCTACACATTTACAATGTCTGCAACACACTTATAAGGAGTGAGGTCTGCAATATTGAAAATAGGAGAAATCATTAATTGAAGTAGGGGGAAAAGAAATCCCATATGCATTTTCACCCATCTTGTTGAGGATTGTACAAGGTCCCATATTTTTCATGTGCAGCTTTGAGTATCTTCCTTTAGGGAGTCTCTCCTTCCTTAGATATGCCCATACCTTATCCCCAACTTTGAAATGAACTTCTCTTCTCCTCTTGTCTACTTGTGCTTTGTATTTCATAGTTGACTATTGTAGTGCCTCCTTCACTTCTGTATGTACTTTAGAGGTGAGTTTTGCTAGTTCCTCTCCTTGTGCACTAACTCTAAAATCAGATGGTAACTCTACTAAATCCAATGGACCTTTAGGATGCATTCGATACACTATTTGAAATGGTGTCTTTCCAGTTGATCTATTCATGGAGTCATTGAATGTAAATTCTGCCTGAGGCAAGATTATATCCCAACTTTGGGTGTATTGTCTGGTTAAGCATCTCAAGAGGTTTCCAAGAGACCTATTTACCACCTCTGTTTTCCCATCTATTTGTGGGTGGTATACTGAACTATAAGTCAGATTTGTGCCCAACTTCTTGAAGAGTGTACTCCAAAAGTGACCCTAAAATTTCACATCTCTCTCAGACACTATTGTTTGTGTAAGACCATGTATCCTAACCACTTCTTTAAAGAATAGATGTGCTATATGAGAGGCATCATTTGTGCTCTTGGAAGGAACAAAGTGCGCCATTTTACTAAACGTGTCCACAATTACAAAAACACTATCATAACCTTGCTTTGTTTTTGGCAAACCCATGACAAAGTCCATTGAAATTGATTCCCATGGCCTAGAGGGAATTGGTAGGGGTTGATACAATCCCTGGTTAGTGGATACACCCTTTTCTAGTTGGAAAATAGTACAAGACTCAACAAATTTCTTGATTTCATTTCCCATCTTTGGTCAAAAATAACTCCTTTTCATTAATTCAATGGTCTTATCTATTCCAAAATGTCCTCCTAAGCCACCACAACATTTCTCTTTGATGATATTTGTTCTCATTGAACATTTAGGAATGCACAATTGGGCTCCTTTAAGAAATAGTCCATTCTAAACCAGAAAATCAGAAAACTCAGTATGGTATTTACCCACCATTTTTGTGCATACCTCAAAAACTTCTGCAAATTCTGGGTCATCAGCATATAGTTGTTTTAGGGAATCAATCCCTACACTCTAAAGTTGTATTTCTTCCACCAATGTGATCCTTTTACTTAGGGCATCAGCCACTTTTTTTTCCACACCCTTTTTATGCTTTATGTTGAAGGTATATGCCTACAACTACTCCATCCATTTGATGTGTTTGACTCCCAGCTTCTCCTTGCTGTTTAGAAAACTTAATGCATGGTTGTCAGTATAAACAATGAGTTATTTAGGGAGTAAGTAATGTCTCCACTTTTTCAGGGCTTGAACTATTGCATAAAGTTCTAAATCATAATTAGAATACCCCTTCTTGCATCATTCAATTTTTTAGAGAAAAATGCTATGGCTTTACCTTATTGGCTTAATATTGCACCTATGGCCAAGTTTCTTGCATCTGTTTCAACTGTGAATACCTTGTTGAAGTCAGGGAGTACTACGATTGGGTATTATGCCCCTCTATTCTTGAGATATTGAAAAGCATCTACTGCTTCTTTATTCCACTCAAATATAGTCTTCTTTCCACCTTTTATTGTTTCCAACATAGGAGCACACACATGGCTAAAATTATTTATAAACTTTCTATAAAAAGTTACTAAACCAAGAAAACTTCTAACATCACCTTGGTTCTTTGGTGGAGGCCAGTTGACTATTGTTGCAACCTTCTCTAGATCCATTTTGAGATTTCCTTGGGAGATGAAAAAAACTAAGAAGACAAGTTCCTTCTTCATGAACATACACTTTTCCAAGTTAATCACTAACTTGTGCTGATGAAGTCTCTTCAAAACTTGTTCCACATGTTCAAGGTGTTCCTCTCTGCTGTGAATGAAAATTAGAATGTCATCCAAGTAGATGACCACAAACTTGCCAATAAAATCAATAAAAATCTCATTCATGAGCCTCATGAATGTACTAGTAGCATTACTCAAGCGAAATGGCATAACAAGCCACTCAAACAATCCCTCATTTGTTTTAAATGTTGTCTTCCACTCATCTCCTAGTTTAATTTTGATTTGATGGTAGCCTGATTTTAAATCAATCTTGGTAAAGTAACAAGCAATGCCTAATTGGTCCAGAAGATCTTCCATTCTTGGAATGGGGTACCTATATCTGTAACCACCTAAATTTGGTCTGTCGCAACAATAGACCCTATTTTCCCTAAGTGTGATCATACCCTTGATTTATGTCCAAACGACCCTGTTACTGTTTGGCATATTTCTTTTAATCAATTTAATGTC
>MU224472.1:35969-52154 GCA_018584345.1 Thuja plicata
TTTATGGCACCTACATGTGCATTTATTGGGCCTCCAAGCTCATAAATGAACCTTGTACCCCCTCTCTCTCCCATTTTCTTCTATAAATAGGAGCATGTTTTGAGAGCAAATAAGCCTTCCATAGAGAAAAAAATTTGCATTGTTATGCTGCCATTTTCATGCTAGATTGCATATTATTCCATTTCAAATACTAATTGTTAGTTGTATTTCATCTTTCATAGCTAGTTTGCATGCTTGTTTCACCATTTTAGCTAATTTTAATTCAAATCCTTCGTATTTAGGTTGTATTGGTCACTGTTCCATCAACATATTCTGAGGGCTGATATGTTGGTGTTCATACTCTTCCTAGATTAGAAGGCAATAGGTCACCTTTAGAGGGTTTTATGTGTTTTTCATGCTTTTACTAACCCTATATTGCTAAAACAATGATCTATTGAAGTGTTTGTGTCTATCTAACAGGTACCCATTATCACACTCACAATATCTTATTGTTATTTTGTTTAGGGCCCTTCTTTCACTGCACAATCTTCATTTGCCATCCTTTTTGGGGGCCAAAACTGATGGGACAACACATGGACTAAGACTCTTTTGAATGAGTCTCTTTTCTAATAGTTCATTCACTTGCCTTACAATCTCTGCATGCTGCACTGGTGTCATTTTGTATGGGGTTTTGTTTGGGAAAGAGGAGCCAGGTATTAAGTCAATTTTATGACTAATATCTCTTAGGGGAGGGAGGGTTGTGGGTAGGTCACTAGCAGTGACAGCACTATATTTTGTGAGTAACTTCTGAACTTCATCTGGTATAGGATCATCACTAACAGATCTTACATTATCCTTTGGCTTGGAGATTAAGACATAGGCTTCAGTTTCAGATTCTTTCAAAACTTTTAACATTTCTTTCTCCCCCATGACTATGATAGTTGGTTCTTTCTAAGTCTTGTTATTAGGCAGGGGTTTCATGGTGAATGTTTTCCCATCCTTGGTGATAGAGTAGTTATTTTTCCTAAAATGGTGTGTGGCATCAACATCATACTGCGAAGGCCTGCCTAGAAGAATGTGGGATGCATCCATTTCAACAATATCACATAGAACTTTATCTTTAAAATCTGCTATTGAAAACTCTATCCATGCTTGTTCAGTGACTAAATTTTTTTGTCCCTTTTCTATCCAAGACACATGGTAAGGAAAAGGATGGGGCTTCTTAGGAAGATTTATTTTTTGCACCATTTCACAAGACACTAAATTCTCAGCTGAGCTAGAATCAATAAGTAAGTTACATACCTTCCCATTGTATTTGATCTTTGTCCTGAAGAGGTTCTTTCTTTGTCCTAAAGAGGTTCATTCTTTGATGAGGTTCTTGGCTTTGTGGAACTTGGAGAAAGACTTGTCTCATCATCAAGAATTTTCCTTCCTCTAGTTCTAAGTCCCTTGTATTGTCCTCTTTCTTTTCCTCTTCAATGAGTTGTTCTCTCCTTTCTCCTTGGTTGTTATTGCTACTCTTCTCAGGGCATCTTCCTGCATGGTGTCCCAACTGATTACAATAGTAACACCTTAGTGGTCTATTGCCTCTTCCTGTGTTTTTCTTCCCCTACTGAAGGGTCTTCTCCCTCTATAGTTTCCTCTTTAGTTTGAATCATTGTTCTCTTTGTCTCCTTGGTCAAGGGTCATGTTGTTATTACCAGTGTATTGTCCTCTATTCCCTGAGTTTCCTCTCCCTCTGAAGTTCTTCCCACTATCATTACTCTTTCCCTTTCCAAACTCTTGCTTTCTCTTCCACTTTTCCTCTACCTTGAGTGCCATTTGATAGCACTTGTTCACTGTGGTAGGGTAGTGTAGGCCGAGTTCTTCTTGAATGGATACTTTAAGCCCATTCATATACCTTGATAACTTTTCTTCTCAGCTTCTGCCACATTTTTCTTCATACATAACTTTAGGAACTCCTTGGTGTATGAGCCCACATCCATGTCCTTTTTCTTAAGGCTTTCCTTCTTCCTATGGATTTTTACCCCATAGTCTCCAGGCACATAGGTCTCCTTGACCAATGCAATCATTCTGTTCCATGAAGAGATCATACTCTTCGCATTATTCATCCTCTCTATTTGGATGAAGTTCCACCAAGTTAGGGCTTCTCCCTTCAACTTGGATCTTTCTATTTTCACTCTCTTCTTCTCAGGGATTTCCTCACACTCAAAGAAACTTGTTAGGGCCTCTATCCAATCCAAGGCAAAGTCTGCATTCATCTTCCCATTGGAAGTCAAAAAACCCAACTTCTCCTCCATGGTTCTTCTCCCCATGGATTTCAAGGAATCTATGATGGGTCTCTGGTCTACAGGAATGTCCACATCTTGATCAGGGGTGTCTTCATCTGACTCACTCCCATCTTCATCACCAGAGGTAACTTCTTTACCCCTCTCTACCTTGTTCTCCAACTCTTGTAGTCTCCTTTTCAAGGCTGCATTTTTTGCCCTCTATTCTCTTACCATCTTTTCTAACTCAATGTTTGTAAATGTTGAAGGAATATCCTCATCCTCAAGAGCACACATAGCTCTGATACCACTTGATGCAATGTGGGCAAATGGAAGCTTTTCAAATGTCTCAAATAGGGAAAGGTACCCTAGAACACCAAATTTAAAAGCCAAAATGCTTAAAACTTATCACAAGTGTGGAAGAAGGACTTGGTTAAGGCTATCACAATCCCAAAACCCCAAGGGTAACCTAATCACTAGGTTTCACCAATCCTTCAACACCAACTACCAAGGTTGGTCTCACAAGCAAATGACCCTAATTCACAATGATAGTCCCAAAGTGACACATGGGACCAAGGGTGACCTATTCTTGTAGGTATGGTCTATTTAGGCCCCTATTATTTAGTTCCAATGGTTCTTTCACTCAAGTGCAATCCATATGCCATGGTTGCTTCACAAACCCAAGACTATGCTTGTAGCCTTTTTCAGAAGGAAAATTGATCTCAAGTGAGATTATTCCACATAACCCTATGAACTGGTTGGGGATTTAGACACCCTCTATTGTCTAGGAATTTGGACTTAATCCCTAGAACTCATAAATGAGAAGAAAATAGAATGACACACCAAATTGCTCCATCGATTAGCCCTAATTAGGCCTCCATTTACACTACAAGTGTCTTTTAGATGCATCCAATGCCCAAAATGATGATTGGGTCATGTGAGGGTGTGCCCAAAGGTCTCTTCCTCTAACTTAGGGCTTCTGGTCAATTCCCAAACAAAAGTTATGACTGTTGCCCTAATTCTAGATAGGTGCATACATAAGGATATACACCTAGGACATCACTTCATTTCCATTTCCCTACAACTTGAAGAACCTATCTTGTAGAATATTTAAGAGCACCATAAAAAAAATATTTCCACCAAGGGTCATTGAATTACCATGGTGGAAAGTTGAAATACACTAAATTTACTTAGAAACCTTGATTTAGGGCCTATGATCCAGGCAGTGAGTTTGTAAATTCTATAACTTGCAAACCAAAACTGATCAACACATGAGACCAAAACCAAATGGAAGAAGATTCAAAGAAATAACCCTTGGTGTCAAAATTTCATGTCTCTCTATCCGTACCCGACCATACACAATGACTATTTTTCGAGAAATGCAAGAAAATGGTTATTTTATTAATTTCAGAATGCCAAATTACATCATTAGCCTACCACCCACCTAAAATGGATTTTGTAGGCACTCCCAATAGTTACATGACAATTTTGAACTACTTTGACCATTTGAGAGTTGTTTTTCAAAAAGTTGTTAAGTTTGCTCAAAGGTTGCTTGACAACTTTTGAGCAAGTTTTACATTTTTTCGCAATTTTGCAAATCTAGTTAACAAACTTGGTCATGATGTTATTTTTATGATCCCTATTGGATCAAAAAATTAAAAAATCAAAAATAAACTATTCCTAGGGTTTTGGCTCATAATGTGCCAATCTTGGAACTATGGCCTTACAAGGTGATCTAGTGATTAATCCAATGTCTAAATATCACTAAAGGCCTCCTAGGACCTTGGGAGAACCCCTAGGCTCCATAGAAACACTTAGTTTATCACAAGTGTGGAAGAAGGAGTTGGTTAAGGCTATCACAACCCTAAAACCCCAAGGGTAACCTAATCACTAGGTTTCACCAATCCTTCAACACCAACTACCAAGGTTAGTCTCACAAGCAAATGACCCTAATTCACAATGATACTCCCAAAGTGACACATGGGACCAGGGGTGACCTATAATTTTAGGTATGGTCTATTTGGTTCCCTACCATTTATTTCCAATGGTTCTTTCACTCAAGTGCAATCCATATGCCATGGTTGCTTCACAAACCCGAGACTATGCATGTAGGCTTTTTTAGAAGGAAATTTGATGTCAAGTGAGATTCTTCCACATAACCCTATGAACTAGTTGGGGATTCAGACACCCTCTATGGCATATTAATTTGGAATCAAGCCCTAGAACTCATAAATGAGAAGAAAAAAAAATGACACACCAAATTGCTCCACCGATTAGCCCTAATTAGCCCTCCATTTACACTACAAGTGTCTTTTAGATGCATCCAATGCCCAAACTGATGATTGGATCATGTAATAGTGTGCACAAAGGTCTCTTCCTCTAGCTTAGGGTTTCTAGTTAATCCCCAAACAAAAGTTATGACTTCTATCCTAACTCTTGATAGGTGCATACATAAGGATATACACCTAGGGCATCACTTCATTTCCATTTCCCTAAAACTTGAAAACCTATCATGTAGAATCTTTAAGAGAACCATAAAAAAAATCTTTCCACCAAGGGTCATTGAATGCCCATGGCGGAAAGTGGAAATACACTAAATTTACTTAGAAACCCTAATTTAGGGCCTATAATTTAGGCAGTGAGTTTGTAAATTCTATAACTTTCAAACCAAAAATGATCAATACATGAGAGAAAAACCAAATGGAAGAATATTCAAAGAACTAACCCTTGGTGTCAGACTTTCATGTCTCTTTGTTTGTACCCGACAATACACAATGACTATTTTTTGGGAAATGCAAGAAAATGGTTATTTTATTAATTTTAGAATGCCAAATAACACAATTAGCCTACCACCCACTTGAAAGGGATTTTGTAGGCACTCCCAATGGTTACATGAAAACTTTGGACTATTTTGACTGTTTGGGAGTTGTTTTTCAAAAAGTTGTTAAGTTTGCTCAAAAGTTGCTTGACAACTTTTGAGCAACTTTTACATTTTTTCAAAATTTTGCAAATCTAGTGACCAAACTTGGTCATGATGCTATTTTTATGATCCCTAGTGGATCCAAACATTAGAAACTCAAAAATAAACTATTCCTAGGGTTTTGGATCATTAATGATTCATAGTTAACCAAGGGCTCATAATGTGCCAATCTTGGAACTATGGCCTTACAAGGCATTACAGTGATTGACCCAATGTCTAAATATCACTAAAGGCCTCTTAGGACCTTGGGAGAACCCATAGGTTCCATAGGAACACTTATTTTATTTAGGGTGCTCTTGCACCATATAGCCAAGACAAGATTGAGAGGAACTTCTCTCATTTGGTGGAAATTTGTCCAAGATGAAAGGGAAAAAAGAGGAATGAACCCCATAACTAGTTGGAAAGGTATGGTGGATAAGATGAAGGAAACTTACCTTCTTGATGATTATGAAGTGTAGTTGCATAAGAAAAGGCATAATTTTAGGCAGAAAGACTTGGAAGTCGGTGCCTATACAGAAGAGTCTCATAAGCTATGCTTAAGGTCCCATGTGTTCGAAGAAGAAAGCCTAAAGGTGGAAAGGTATCAGAATGGCCTCAAATGGAGTATTCAAGAAGAGATCAGCCTCTTAAGCCCCAATACTATACACCAATGCTATCAAATAGCCCTTAAAGTGGAAGATAATTTTAAGAAGAAGCAAGACTCAAAAAGTAGAGGCAGAGGAAGAGACAATAGAGGTCATAGAGGAGGATATGGAGGAAGGAATCCTGAAGCTAAGAATGAGAGTGAGAACAAATTCACAGAGAACCAAGGAGAATCCAGCAACACAAGAGGTGGTTACAACCAAGGAAGAGGTTCAAACAACAGTTCAAGAGGAAGAACTGATAATTAGGGAAGAGGATCTTACTTCTCTTCAATGAAGTGGTATAACTCTCAGTAGTTTGGGGATCCTGCATATCGATGTCCTGCAAAGAGCTCTACTTCAAAAGGACAGAAAAGAGTTAACTATGTGCAAGAAGAGTCTTCTACCAGCAAGACTCCAAAAGTCACCATAGGATCAAAAATGGGATAGAATTTGATGGTTCAGAGAGCACTCCTCAAAGAACCCATCAAAGAAGAGCCAAGCCAAAGAAGATATTTGTTTCGAGTCAACTGCAAGGTACTCGGTAAGGTCTATAAAGTTATCATAGATTCAGGTTCTACTGATAATATAGTTTCTTTAGAAGCTATTGAAAAGTTAAAATTGACAAGGATACCTCACACTAATCATTATAGAGTTACTTGGTTGAATAAAGATCAACATGTAATAGTCAATGAACAAGCTTGGATGGAATTTTCCATAGGGAGGTATAAGGATAGAGTTTTGTGTGAAATCTTGCCCATGGATGCATGCCATCTGCTATTGGGTAGACCTTGGTAGTTTGACCAAGCTGCAGTGCATAATGGAGTTGAGAACTCCTATTCCTTCAAGAAGGATGGAAAAAATTTTAGGGTATAGTCAACCTTGGAGGAAGAGAAAGAAAAGAAAAGGGGTCCCAACCTACTTTTGGTTGGTGAGAAAGAATTCTTAAAGACATTGGAAGAAGAAGATGGAGTAGGCTTTGCTTTGGTTTTAAAACCAAAATCTTAAAAGGGAAATAAGAGGGAAGAGTTGCCTTTAGAGAACCAAAGGTTGTTAAATCAATACCAGGCCATAGTTAGTGATGGTCAACTAGCCATCCTACCACTTGAAAAATCTATTATTCATCAGATTGAATTTATCCAAGGAGCCTCACTTCCTAATAAATCTGCTTATGAACCCACAATAGAATGCATAGATTTCTAACCAAATCCAAGAAATAATTGAACAAGGGTTGATTAGAGAGAGCATAATTCCTTGTGTTGTTCCCACAGTCTTAGGCACAAAGAAAGATGGTACTTGGAGGTTGAGTACCGATTCCAGGGCCATAAACATGATAACTATCCAGTATAGGTTCCCAATACCAAGGATATAATATTTTATGGACTGTCTTGGTGGATCTAGATATTACTCCAAGATAGATCTGAAGAGTGGATATCATCAGATCAGAATTAAAGGGGGAGATGAGTGGAAGACTTCTTTTAAGACGACTGAAGGACTTTATGAATGGCTTGTTATTCCTTTTGGGTTGTCAAATATCCCAAGCACATTTATGAGATTAATGAATGAGGTTTTGAAGGAATTCACTGGAAAATGGGTTGTACTGTACTTATATGACATCATATTGTTCAGTAAAACAAAATAGGATCATCTTAGACATCTGCAAATTGTAATGCAAAGATTAAATGAACAAAAGTTGACAATCAACTTTGAAAAGAGTGAGTTCATGAATCAAGAGTTTGTATATCTAGGTTTTTTTTTTAATCTCAGAAGGTAACTTGAAGATGGATATCAGAAAGGTGGAAGAAATATTAAATTGGCCTACACCAAAGTCAGCTACCGAAGTAAGAAGCTTCCATGGTTTAGCACAATTCTACCGAAAGTTCATCAAATAGTTTAGTGAAATCAGTGCAACTATTTTAGATACCATCAAAGGAGGTATGAAAGCCAAGTTCCAATGGAATGAATAGACTGATGAAGGATTTGAGCATCTGAAACAAAGGATAGTGACTCAACCGATATTGACACTTCCTAGTTTTGACAAACTGTTTACTATGGAGTGTGATGCTAGTAATATTGTTGTCGGTGCAGTTTTGAGTTAAGAAGGAAAGATAGTAGCCTTTCATAGTGAGAATCTTAGTGATGCAAAAAGAAGGTATTCCTAATATGATTTGGAATTTTATGCATTAGTGAAAGCACTAAGAAAATGGAGACATTATCTCCTTCCCAAAGAATTTGTAGTCTTTACCGATAATCAGGCTTTGAGTTTTCTAAGTTCACAGGTAAACTAAGCCATAAGCATATGAAATGGGTGGAGTACCTCGAAGCCAATACCTTCACCATAAAGAATAAGAAGGGAGTATAAAATAAGGTAGAAGTTGTATTGAGTAGAAGGTTACTCAAAATGCAAGAAGTTTAGCTAAGAAGCATTGGCATTGAAAGCTTCAAGGATCTATATCCAACATATGAAAACTTTATAACAACATACAAGGTATGTCAAGATTATCAAAATCATTTTCATAGTGAGTATTCAGAGTATACTCTTAAAGAAGGTCTTCTATTTAAGGGAGGATAACTCCATGTGCTGAGAGGTTCCATGAGGGAGAACCTAGTACAAGAAAAGCATAATGGTTCCTCAAGTGGACATTTTGGGTTAAATAAGACTCTAGAATTGGTCAAGAGATATTACTATTAGCCAAGAATGAATCAAGATATCCAGAAGTATGTAGAGACTTGTATGATTTGTCAGAAGGAAAAAGAGAATTCATCCAATGCAGGATTGTATTAGCCCCTTCCTATCCCAAATAGACCATGGAATGCCTTAGTAAGGATTTTGTAGTTGGAATAACAAAGACCAAGAAAGGAATTGACAACATCTTTGTGATTGTTGATTGGTTCAGCAAGATGGCCCACTTTGTGCTATACAAGACCACACATGATGCATTTTACATAGAAAATGTGTTCTTTAGAGAATCAGTAAGGATACATGGATTACCTTTGAGTATTGTATCAGACCGAGACTCTAAGTTTATGAGTTAGATTTGGAAAACCTTATGGCAGAAGCTTTGTACTAATCTTTCCTTTATCTCGGTTTATCATCTAAAGACCGATGCTCAGACTAAAGTGGTAAACCAAAGCTTAGGGAATATTTTAAGATGCCTCACCAAGGAGTATGGACAATCATGGGATTAGTTACTTGCTCAAGAAGAATTTGCATACAATGATACAGTCAATAGATCCACTGGAAAGAGCCCTTTTGAAATAGTGTATGGGATTCATCCCAGGGGTATACATGAATTAAGGGATCTTGGAAGCCATGTAGAGAGGAGTGGGTATGCGGAATTTTTTTCTCAATCCATGAAGGAGGTCCATGACTCAGTTAAGGAAGCATTGATAGAGAGTACAACTCACACCAAGAAAAAGGTAGATGCAAGGAAAAGAGATATCCAATTTCACATTGGAGATTTGGTAACAGTGCACCTAAACAAAGCAAGGTTGTAGAAAGGAGTTCCGAGTAAAATTCAGATGAGAAAGATAGGCCCTTGTACAATTTTGGCAAAGTATGGGTCTAATTATTATAAAGTTGATCTTCCTATATACATACAATTGTTTTCTATTTTTAATGTCGCAGATCTAGTATCCTATAAAGGATCAATTCCAGATGGAGATTCTAATCTAACAGTAGATACCTAGGATCTCAAAGCACTCAAACTTCCTGTTTCACCAAAACTGAAGGCATAGACAATTATAAATTCAAGAGTTTCCAAGAAGACTAGAAGGAAGACCTATATGGAACATCTGGTCAAATGGCAAGGACAAGCTGATTCAGAGCCTACATGGGTGCAAGAAACCAATTTCAAGAAGTTAGGCATCAATCCTGACTTACTCCAATCACCTGGAAGTTGATTTCTTTTTGTTTGGGGAGTATGGTGTAGCAACACCTAAGGTTAGAAACATTTCTAGGTTAAAAAAGCATTTTTGGTTTGTAAGGTGTTTTGTTCCACCATTCTTGTAATGATCGAGTTCAATTAGTGAACAAACACCATAGTTTCCTAGTAGTTGTTTTCTTATTTTAATTGTGTGTTGAGGTAGCTTATAAACCTCTAGAGATCCAACAAGGCTCTAACAACCAAAATTGATCAATTGGCACTAAGTTATACTGGTGCTCAGGAAAAAAAAATTCTTGGGAACGCTACTCAGGAATCTTGCTTGGTTTACTCTATGTTGCTTGAGTATGCTGTGCAGAATGCTTGGTAATGTCTCCTGGGTTACACTTGGTGCTCAGGGTTGTTGCTCGGTGATTTTTCCCAGGGTTGCTTGTAGATTTTGAGTTTGTTGACTGGCACTCGGGTACTGAAGGAAAAGCTTATTTTGATGCTTAGGACTGGTGCTCGGTAATGGAGGTCTATTTCTCAGTTATGTTGATTAACGACCCAGGAAATGTGGTATGTGACATTTTTGAGCATTTGGGTTAACTACAACGACTCTCATTGTGTTGTTTTAGTCTTTGATGGACATGGACACCTATTCAAGTGATGGGAGGGTCATTTATGGATCGACCATGCCTTTTGTGCAAAAGTGGTTGAAGTTGTTAAAGAGCGCGAGATATTTTAGAGATATTTCTGAGAGATAGATATATAGTTGAAAGATTTTTCAAGAGAGTAGTAGACATAAGAGAGGAATGTATTGTATTTTGTAATAGATTAGATTTTGTGAATACAGAAATCATTTGGAGAATTATCTTAAGAATTTTGTGATGGTTTCCATGTTCAATGTGTATTGTTACATTATTCAGGTTGAACCAAATAGTTTAGCTTGGAGGATGGATCTATCCTATTAGATTCTACAGCATGAAATAGTAGCTTTACGGTGAGAGCCAAGTGTAAAGATCTTCAGGTGAAGATCTTAGTGACTTCCTCAATTTAGGGCTTGATAATACCCTGTAGGTTCTTTCAGAGAGCTTGAAGTAGAGTCAGGCTAACTAAAGATAACAATTAGACCTTAGTTCTACATCAGGATATCCTAGAGTACCATTCTGAAACCCCTTTTCCTGGTCTAGTCAGTAGATTTGTCTTCTAATAGGAGAGGTTGATTGGGTTAGTTCATAGTTTTGGAATGATTTTGAGTTTTAGATTCCTTGGTTAGAGAATTTTATGCCTATTTTGGTTGTTATTGTTAATGCTTTCATTTGGGGAGGTATAAGAGATAATATTTGGCACAACTTAGCACTTGGTAGTGTTGGTAGAAGGATGAGATATCATTTGTAACTTTTCTTTTGGCATTATGTTTCTTCTTATAGTCTCTTATTCACTTGTTTCTTGTCATCTATTGTTGTTGTAATTTATTGAACTCTTAATTGTTAGAAATAATAGTCCACAAGCACAAATAAGAGGGGGGTGAATAATTTTTGATATAGATTATTAAACTTTAAACTTATAAACCAAATCCATAATGCAAATGATAACATAGTAGATGCCAACACAATAACACAATCTTGTTGTCGAGGAAACCCTATTAAAGGTAAAACTCCAATGGGAATTAGCACCTATAAATGATGTACTGAGAGTATAGTATCCATGTTAAAATATTTATCCATGTTAGGAGATTATTACAACATTATAGTACATAGTCCCTGTTAAAGGACAGACCCTGTAAGGATTCAAGAGTAACAATGGGCTCACTTCCCAAGCACACTTCCCAAAGAAGGTTAAAGCCACCCTCAAGGATTAACAATCCAAAAATGTGTATATCTAAAATATACAATCCAGTGAATTGTCTGAGAGAAACTATCTTTGCTTTGTTAGTTACAATGAATTACTTTAATCACAAACTCTCCTCTACATCTAGCAGCCAATCAAGCTTCGTAGATTCCACACTTCTCTATCTTTTAATTACCTTCTTATGATTCCACTATCACATCTTTTCAAAAGAAAAGATATCTCATATATACCCTATTACAATAACTGATTAGGTCGGCCAATTAAGCTTTAACAATATAAAAATAATTATTTAACCCCTTGCTAAGATACACAAGGTACCTTAGAAAACTAAACATCAATTACAATACATCAAATATACTCTAAGATCTACAATCCATGCTCACAATCCATAATACATGTTACATCTCTGAAGTCAGCCACCAAATAGGTCTCCTCTAGAATACACACCATAGATGATGTCACCAACCATCTCATGACTATCGATCAATAATGAACATTCCTCAATCTATCTTTTTTCATCCCTTAAGCTTACATACTCTGATACATCTTCACCTGTAAGATATACCCAAAACACAGATACCTGCTCTGTCAAGCATCACTGTCATAGCCCAGAAACCAGTCTTCACTAAAACATCTGTAACATCTTCAATATACACTATTAAGCCAAGTGACCTTAGGAATAAGGTCATCACACATCCTTCTTCATATCCTTGTCTTCGATCATTTGGATTCATCCGTATAGTTTCCGTACACTTCTGTCAGTCATCATACAATAGTAGTAATCACTTTGTTCACTCCACAGAAGTATATGTTGACATCAGTGACAAAAAATGAATATCAACAACATCAATAGTACCCAAATCTGATATTAGCCAACAATCTCCCCCTTTGGCATTGATGGAAACATATGGTAAAATCCATCAACCCAAAAAGTACTCTCTCTCAATACAATATTCTCAATATCCTCAACACAAATCTCCATATTTTTTTCACATAGAATCTTTCCCCCTTTGGGAACAATGGAAAATGGTGCCATAACTCTTCTATAATCTTCTGTAAGGTGTAGCTTTTTCAAATCTTCATGTCTAATAGCCAGGTGCAAAATCACCCAAATGTGCTCCATAGTGTTTCTGTGATCACTCCCCCTAAGGAGTAGATCCATACATAAAGTCAAGAAAATGATATAACTCTGAAAGCCAATGGACTGATGCATTCCTACATCAATTAATTACCATTGGGAGGGGCTCTCACCCCAAGCATGCTTCTAATATATTCAAAATCATCTTTTGGAAAAGGTTTTGTAAATATATCTTCTATATATGTTCCTTTGTGCTAATATACTCCATTCTAATCTCTTTATCTGTAACATTTTCCCTCAAAAAATGATACTTAATAGAAATATGTTTAGTCTTTGAATGAATTATAGGACTATTCAACATATTCGATGTGCTAATGTTATCACAATGGATAACCACTGACTCTTCAACATTTGTTTCGTCAAAACAACTTGTGTACAATTTATAGCAGAAACAACATACTTTGATTTAGAAGTAGATTGAGCAATACAGTCCTGCTTCTTTCTCAACCAAGTAACCAGCCTATTCCCAAGGAAAAATGCTCCACCACTTGTACTCTTTCTATCATCCACATTACCTTCCCAATCAGCATCAGTGTAAGCATGTAAATTAAAGTCATCTAATTTTTAATACCACAATCCATATTCTATTGTTCCTTTCAGGCATCTAAAAATTCTTTTCATAGCATCAAGGTGTGTCTCTTTAGGATCTTCTTGATATATTGCCACAATTCCATCTACATTGGAAATATCTGGTCTGGTGTGAGTTAGATATTGTAGACCATCAATCATTGATCTATACTTTGTCTAAAAAAACTTTGAGTCTCATCATTACTAGTCAGTTTGTATCCAGTCACCATGGGTGTCCCAACAGGTTTACAATCTTCTATTCCAAACTTCTTTAACATTTCCTTAAGATACTTTGTCTGACATATAAAAATATGATTCTTACTCTAATTAATTTCCAAACCAAGAAAAAATTTCATCTCACCAATCATTGACATTTCAAATTCATTATCCATTTCTTTAGAGAAATTCTTACTAATCTTAGCATTGTCTCCAAAGATGATATCATCAAAAAAAAATTCTATGATTAGTATTCCATCTTCATTAGTTCTTAAATATAAATTAATGTCTGCATTACCTTTTTATAAAATCAAGGCAAAGTAGATACTTGTCTAATCTTTCATACCATGCTCTAGGTGCTTGTTTCGGTACATACAATCCTTTCTTCAACTTACAAACCATGTCTTCATCTTCTATCAAAGGAAATTAATCAGGTTACTCTATGTATACTTGTTCTTCCAAATCTCCATTCAAGAATGTAGATTTCACATCCATCTGATATACTTTAAAGTCTTTATGTGTAGCATAAGAAAGAAATAATCTCACAGCTTCCAACCTAGCAACATGAGTAAATATTTCTTCAAATCCTATGTCTTCTTGTTGCGAGTAGCCTTTGCAAACCAGTCTAGCTTTATTTCTTACCACTGTTCCTTCCTCATCCATTTTGTTTCTAAAAACCCATTTAGTTCCTATCACATTTTTGTTCTTAGGTCTTGGAACCAATTCCCAAGTATTGTTTTTCTTTATCTGTACAAGTTCTTCTTGCATAGCTTTATTCCAAGATTCATCTCTACATGCTTCATCATTAGTTTTTGGTTCAACTTGAGAAATCAAACAAATTTCATCTCTTACTTATGATCTCGTCATCATTCCTTAACTTGCATTTCCAATGATTTGATCTTCACAATGGTTCTTCTTAGCATACCTCAGAGTCTTAGGAGGCCTGGTAAGCTCAATTGATTCGTCTTAAATATCATCATTAACAATCAAAGGTTCTTCAGGTTCAACATGAACCTATTTTATCTCTACAATCTATCCACAGTGATACATTCTTTCCTGAATTTGAAACTTTTCATCTATTCACACATTAGCGCTTTCAATCAACTTCTTCAATCTCAGATTGAAACATTTATATGCTTTGTCTTAGTCAAATAACCAAATAAGATAGCTTCATCACTTCTAGCATAAAACTTCCCTATCTCATCATCTCTTTTGATATAGCATTTATTTCCAAATATTCTGAAATGTTTTATAGTAGGTGTATGATCAAACCATAATTCATAAGGTGTTTTACTTGTACCTTCTCTAATCTGAATTTTGTTCAAGGTGTACATAGCAGTACCAAAAACTACTCTCCAATCAACATGTGATACATTTCCTTCCAGTAGCATAGTTCTGGCAACATCTAATCTTGTTTTGTTTCTTTGCTCTGCTATCCCATTCTGTTGTGGTGTCCTAGGTGCAGATGTCTATCTGAATATTCCATTCTCTTCATAGTAGGCATTAAATAATTCTTATGTAAACACACCACCTCTATTTGATCTCAAACATTTTATCTTCAAACAAGATCCATTCTAAAAAATTTCTTTGAATAACTTGAATTTATCAAATGCCTCAGATTTCTCTCTCAAATATGTAACCCACATCATTCTAGAAAAGTCATCAACAAAAAGTATAAAGTACCTTTTGTTGGAAAATTGACTCCTAGAGAGTATATGGCTTATTTTGTGTTGTCATTATGGCAAAAAAGTCATGAATTTTTCATAGTAAACTATGAAGTGGAAAATTGACTAAGTATAGAAGATAGAACAAAACAGTGACTTGCAGTCAATCAGGGCATCAACGCACGTGCGTATGATCACCTAAGGATATGCATGTTCAGAATTAAGCTCTATGGTATTTTATTATTCTTACCCTATATACTCTTTGTATGGAATGGCAATACAGACAAGTTACAGAGAGAACAAGTCCACCAGCAGTCCAGAATAACAGAGTGTGAGGCCGACTTCATTGTTTTGATCAGCGTGTAATATTTTGATATGTAAAGGCTAAGCGCCTATTGTAATAAGTTTGTAAGAATGTATTAAACATTTTTGGAAACACGCTTAAGCCAATTTGTTTGGAAGCATTGTGTATTATGTTTTTGGGCCAACTAAGGTCGTGATTATAGTCACGTCTATTTAGGCATAAAGATATATATATGTAATGCAAAGATACATTTGAAGTGTCATCGAATAAGTTACAGAAGATGTATAATAGAGTAGTATGAAGATATCAGTATGAGAAAGAGCCCTTAAAGAAGTTAAGAGCATAAGTGCATAACTTGAACTGATCAGACATCTGTGTCACATACAACAGTTCATTTTTGGATATAGTGTATATCTATTCTTAGGAGGTTGTAGCCTTCTTTCTCTTTGAGAAGTGAGCTCTTGGACAGTGAGTCCTCACCCCTAACAGGGTTAATTGTAAAAGACTCCTAACAGGGTCAGACCCTTAACTAGGTCATTATACTCATATTGTAAAGATTGCTTCTAACAGGGAAAAGGAACTTTAATAGGTTCATTATACTAGTACAATATTTGTGGGTATTAATTCCCACCAGGGTTTTTCCTCTAATCAAGGTTTCCCCATAATCATATCAAGTGTTATGTGATCTTGTGTTATGCTTCATTGAATGTATATTTGATTTATGTTTAAGTTG
>MU224472.1:52240-66190 GCA_018584345.1 Thuja plicata
AAGAATCTTGAAGCAACCCTTGAAGATCTAGACAGATCTGAGAAAGAAAATGAAGAACTCAAACTAAAATTTGATGGCTCACAAATGCTTATCAAGAAACTAAGGAAAGAACTAAAAGATTGCTCCAGCAATGATTTGAAACTAAATGAAGAGAGAAAGTCCGTGAAAGATAAGATAGAAAAATTGAATGATCTGTTAACTAATAGCTTAACAACTATTGAAGAGAAGAACAAAGAAAACAAATAGTTGGATGATGAACTTATGCAAGCCAATTTCAAAATCTTGGAATTGGAAATATCAAGAACAAAATTGAAAATGAATTATCAGGAGCAAAAGACAAGATTGATAAACTACACACAAGTTCTGATCCAATTCAATCACAGCTATATGCACAAAAGTTAAAAGGTGACACCACTGGTATGGGATACAGTTTAGCTCAAATTGAGATCAACTCATCACAAGAAAGAAAGAAATCTCTAACAGAATCTTCAGAAGAAAAGAAAATTGAAAATCATGAAGAAACTAAAGCGGAAGATAAGCACAAGGTAGTCAACCGTACTTGCTATGCCTATAACAAGCATGGACACTTGGCAAGAGATTGTAAGAATGTAAGACCCTTCAATGGTTACTACTACTCCTGTAATAAATTTGGTCACATGGCTATTCATTTCAGAACAAATCAAAGAAATTAGTCACAACTGAACCAAAGGAATCAAATTCAATTCAATTAGAGAAATCAACCTCAAAGAAACTTGCAGAACATTACATGTCATATATGTAACTACAATGGACACATAGCAAAACAATGCATCATGATTAACAACAACACAAGACCTCCTATCATCTGTCACTCATGGGGAAAAGCTGGACACATCTCAAGGTTTTGTAGATCAAAAGGATAAGAGAATCCCAAGAAGTCTTTATTTGAAGAATCGGGAGAAGTTAAGTTTGTGGAAGCTAAAGTTAACTCAGATAAAATATGGGTTGAAATAAAGAAGGATATTGAAGAAAACAAGGTAGCATATGCATCCTCAGTGGACACACCTTCTACTTCTGGATAGTTGACCCTCATGGTCTTAGGGGGAGATATTTTAGCTCTAAACCCCTACATGGCTGGTATACTTACCTCTGAGTATGTGCCTTTGCATTCATACATGTGATCATGGATTAAGGTTGTATGCATTCACACATTGCTCTTACTTCGTTCAAAACAAAGTTTGAAATTCTCTATGTAAACCGCTTTATAGAAATGAGCATTAAGTGCAATTGATCATTATATAATTGGTAAAAGATCTCAAAGACCTCACTTTGCGTTTGAGTTAGAAGCAATCAGGAAGCAGATAAGCCTTGAGCATTAAAGCACTACGGTTTAAAGGATCAGTTGGTTTGTGAACGGATTATCAATTGGAACAGAACCCTAGCAGTCATGCCATTTTGGAATCATCATGAAACCCTATTTGACCTAGTTGCAAGTAAGTATGGAAACCCCTATTGTATTTGACATTGCTGAGAGGAAGAGATTTGTTTTTAAGAAGCATCCATTCAAGTCCATACTGGATGATGTCGAGGGAGCATCCTCTAGAACCCCGCTTGGAGTCGTTCATGTGGAAGACATCCGCACATGTTTATTGCAAAAAGGAAATGATTGGAGACAATAACATTGCATCTCTCATGGGTTCTATGATGAAAGTAGATTATACATTCAAGAATGAATACAGGCATCTCACTGATAACCCTATCTTTGAGTATTTCAATGTGCACAAATTCTATGAGCTAGAATGGGTTAAAATATTATTGACCAGAATACATGATGACCTCTACTAGATTGGTGAAGTTCCTTTCTGCATCACTGCTGATCTAATTCCTGAGATGACTGGACTACCCAAGACTGGATCAGTTCTTCCAACTGGTAAAGATGTTAAGAAATAAGTTGAGCAAGAATGCTTGTCAAGGAGTGATAGGCGCGGTATGACAGTTGATCCCATCAAGGAAGATGACATTAAGCTAGTTACCATGATACTAGGTTATAAATTCTAGCATGCAAGCAGACTAAACAGTGTATCACCAGCCACTATCTTAGCAGAAATAAAAATGGTGAAAGATAATACTCAGTACAACCTATGTGAGATATTGTGCGCTCAATTAATTGACAACATCTGAACTATCAAGCATGACAAGAGCAAGATATTCAGGTTTGGCTCACTGATCATATATATCTAGTTCCACATAGTAGGAAAGGTTGCAAATCTCTACCTAGACAGAAGCAAACCCACTATCACAGATTTCACTTAAAGCCACATCAGAGAGTGGTGTGAAGGATTCTATGGATATAGACATCAAGAAATTCAGAATCAAAATGCAGAAGAGATTCAGGATACCTGAGAAAATAGTTGAGAAGTACAAAGACACCATATGCTTCATGGTGGAGACTGATTACACTTGTATGGAGGTAGTTGATCCTAGGATGAAATGGATTCATCCTCTTGGTTATGAAGTTGAAGAAGATATCTTGGAAGGCTATGCACAACTTCTCCTATCTGCGCCCAAAGATCCCAATGAACCTAGATGGGACACTTATAGGGAAAAGACAAACCAAGTTGATTCTATCCTATACAGTGCTGAGAACAAAAGGAAGGCATCTAGGATTACCTCAAATATCCTAAAAGTTCATGGTGTTACACAAGAAGATCTTGAAAAAGCTAGAGAAGCTAAGATAGCCAAAGAACTTGAGAAGAATCCCACAGAAGTAAAAACAAAAAAGACTGATGATATTCCCAAGAAGAAGAAGAAGAAATCAAATGAAGATACATCTACACCATCAGCCACCATTGATCTGGATGCATCTCCACCATCAGTACCTAGCAAGAAGTCTAGAGGAAGGAAGGAAGTGCCTACTAGTCATCCATCCTCAAGAACTACAAGGATCAAGGTAAAGAACACTCAAGCTCCTCATGAGGTAGGTTTTAAGCATAGCCTTAGTATTTTAAGGAACAGAATTGTCAATGAAGGAATACTAGAGTATCTCAAGAATATATTAGACAAATATCAAGAGATAGACAAATTAGAGATTCATTCTATGATCATCTCTCATATGATTAAGTTCAAAAGGACTATATTAGAACTTAAGACTGTCATACTAGAAAAGGTATGGAATATACTTGATATGTTGAAGAGGCAAGTAATAGAAGAGGATATGAGGATAAGAGAAGAAACATTAGATAGTCTTCTACCGGTGTGCTCGCATGATGAAAAAGTCATTTTGTTGGATTTAGTAAATCCGCACCTAAGAACCAAAACAAGAATACTTCATATCATGAACAAGGAGTATGATCTGGTCAGTGAAGAGACTCATAAGGCATTTGAGTGGGTATTTCTGGATAGACATGTGTATCCATCAATAGCGCCTATAGCTAAGGAAACTCCAGTCCCTCTTAAACAGGTTGCCAAACCAGCAATTCAAAATGCACCTAAGATAGGTCCATAGGTTTCAGCGCCCTCAGTCTCAATAGCCTCTGATACAGCAAAATATTTAGGGGATACTATAGTGATTAATGACATCAAGATATCTATGACAGCTTCTGATAATGACATGGATAAAGTTGAAAAAGCATTTGTGAACTCGAAAGAGATAGAGAAGGTATGCACTGATGACACATCCTTACAGCAAGATGAAGTCCCCTCAAATGATTCAATAGATTTGAACAAAGAGAAAGACAATCAAACCAATGAGATACCAGCTATGGAGATCCCAGTTAAAAGTGAATGCATGGATACTAGTCAGAATACCATATTCACACCATCCATTCAACCATCTACCTCATTGTTGTCAAGTTTAACTCCTAACTCAGCAAATTTGGATGCTTGGGGAGAAGAAGACATGATCAAGATCAGTGTCTTAGCTATGGAAAAGGCCAAAGAAAAATAGGTTATGAGAAATCCTATATTCCTAGAATCAGTAAACATCTTGAATGATCTAGTACCTGCAGATAAGAAAGTAGCAAAAATTCAATCAGTTGATGATGTAGACAGCATACTAACAAGCTTCAAAGAAAATTTTACAAGCTTAGTAGACTCAGCCACAAGAATTGCAAAAGATGAGTATAAAAAGGAAAGGTTGAATGAACTAGTCAAGAATTTTTCCTTAGATCTGAAGTCCTTGAAGATTGGTCAGTCTATGTTGAAAGAGTTGGCAGCTAAAGGCATAAATGTAATTGCCAATTGCATGGATAGGGTGAAATTCACCTCTGAACATATCAAGAAGATAGAGGAGGCAGACATTTTAGTTGACAATGTTTGAAAATTAGTCGAGACATCCATGAAAGATATGAACATATACAATAGTATCTATCAAGGTCAGCTTGACAAGATAGAAAAAGCCAAAATGGAGATCAATAAGATAAGGACCTAGCAAACTCAGTTGAGAAATGCACTTGCACCCTCCTTAGCAGTTATGGATGAGAACATCAAACAGATTGATGCCACCATTGTCACTTATGATCAAGGTCCCTGCATGGACTTGATGAAAATGGAGAAGCTTTCCTATGCTCTATGTGCCCATCTCTAGACGGTTGATGCAATGAAGGCATTCTGGCAGCAAGAGATAAAGAATCTTCAAGTTGTATATCCAGATGTATATGTGGAGTAAGTATCTAGAGACTTACAATTTTGTCACCTTTGTCATTAATTTCAAAGGGGGAGTAATGAATGTGTGAGGAGAAGTGTATGGATATGTAGTATATATTATAAAGTATAATGACATACAATTTATTGGGTGTTAGTTAATTTTGAGTAACTTAGTCACATTCCTTTGTTGCCATTAATGACAAAGGGGGAGATTGTTGGCAAGTTTACTCCTAGAGAGTATATGGCTTATTTTGTGTTGTCATTATTGCAACAACTTCATATGAAGTTTTCACAGTAAACTATGAAGTGGAAAATTGACTAAGTATAGAAGATATAACAAAATAGTGACTTGTAGCCGATCAGGGCATTAGCGCACATGCGTACGATCACCTAAGGATATGTGCATTTAGACTTAAGCTCTATGGTATGTTATTATTCTTACCATATACACACATTGTATGGAATGGCAATAAAGACAAGTTACAGAGAGAACAAGTCCACTAGTAGTCCAGAATAATAGAGTATGAGGTCGACTTCATTGTTTTGATCAGCGTGTAATCTTTTGATATGTAAAGGCTAAGCGCCTATTGTAATAAGTTTGTAAGCATGTATTAAACATTGTTGTAAACACGCTTAATCCAATTTGTTTGGAAGCATTGTGTATTATGTTTTTGGGTTGACTAAGGTCGTGTTTATAGTCACGTCTATTCAGGCATATATATATATGTAATAAAAAGATACATTTGAAGTGTCATCGAATAAGTTAGAGAAGATGTATAAAAAATAAGTATGAAGATATCAGTATGAGAAAGAGCCCTTAAAGAAGTTAAGAGCATAAGCACATAACTGGAACTGATTAGACATCTGTGTCACATACATCATTCATTTTTGGATATAGTGCATATCTATTCTCAAGAGGCTGTAGCCTTCTTTATCTTTGAGCAGTGAGCTCTTAGAAAGTGAGTCCTCATCCCTAATAGGATTAATTGTAAAAGACTCCTAACAGGGTCAGACCCTTAACCAGGTCATTGTACTCATATTGTAAAGACTACTTCTAACAGGGCAAAGGAACTTTAACAGGTTCATTATACTAGTACAATATTTGTGGGTATTAATTCCCACAAGGGTTTTTACTCTAATCAAGGTTTCCTTGTAATCATTTCAAGTGTTATGTGATCTTGTGTTATGATTCATTGAATGTATGTTTGATTTATGTTTAAGTTTCTAAATTTGAATAATAAGCTAAACACTGATTCACCCCCCCCCTCTCAGTGTTTCCAACACCTATCACCATAATAAGATGTTTTTCTTGTAGGACCACACAGATTGATATGTACCAGATCTAACTTCCCTTTTGTTGAATAAGGTTTTCTTTTCAAACTACTTCTAGTTTTCTTCCCCATAACACACTCTCTACACATAGTGTTAGATGGTTTCACAATCTTAGGTATATCTCTTACAAAAAATTTCATACTTGCCTTCACAATGTTATCAAAGTTAACATGAGAAAATATCTATGCCATAACCAACTATCATCAACCTTTGCAATTAAATAAGAAGCTTTAGATGTGTTCAATTCAAATATATTACCTCTAGATTTAGTACCAGATGCAATCAAGTCTCCTGATTTACATCTGATAGAACATTTCCCATCAATGAATTTCAATTGATAAACTCTTTCCACTAGTTGTCTAACACTCAACAGATTATTCTTAAGTCCATCAAGAAGCAAGACATGATTGTCAGTATTAGTCTTCCCATCCAGAGAAATAGATCCAACTCCTATGATAAGTTGAGGAGTATTATCACCAAATCAAACAACCCCACCATTATATATTTTCAGACTAACAAATTTATTTTTATCTCCAGTCATATGACGTGAACAACCACTATCTATAACCCATTCATATTTCCTTTCAACACGAGATACTAAGGCTTTCTCTTCATGTATAGGTTCATCATCCTTAATAGAAATAAATCTAATTTCATCATAATCAACATCATCATGAGGTACGCCTTAACTAGCATAATAATATTCCTTTTCTTTTGAATACTTTCATTTGTAAAAATTAGGTTTATGTTTTGGAACCCTTGTAGGACATCGAGATGCAAAATGACCAATCTTGTTACATGAAAAAATTTCAAAGGTAACTTTCATTCAAATTTACCCTTACCTCTCTTTTCATTTCTAGCTATCAGGGCTACCACTTCATATAGACTTCTTTCTTCCTCCTGTATATATTCCCATTCATCATCATAGTCTCCAAGTTCTTCTCTCAAGTCACTATTGCTGGTTATCAAATTTTCGATAAGGTCTTTTTGTTTCTATGAAAAGTTGCCTTGAATGCTGGCTAACCTTTAGGTAAAGAATCTCCCAGTTCTGTGGTCTCAAAATTAGTTAGCTTTCCAATCAAAATCTCTCTAGTGAAGCTCGGAGTCAAAGGTATAATCTCCTCTATAACTTGTACTTTAGTTTTGTATGAAGGTTTTAGAGATCTGAGCATATTTGCAATCACCTCTTCCTCACTGTAAGTAGTTCTAGAGTTTCTGATGCCAATGACCACTTTATTAATTCTCTATGCATATGCCCTAATGTTCTCATCATCTCTCATTTTCAAAGATTCCATATTTGTCTTATAGTTTTGTAGCTTCGCTTGCATTATAAACCTATCTCCTATATATAGTGCTTCCAATCTTGTCCAAATGTTATGTGCAGAATCAAAGTATTTTACTTCTGTGAAATCACCTTCAGAAAGTGCATTGATCAATGATTCCCTTGCAACCATATTACATGAAAATATATTCTTTTCATATTCAGTAGCTTTATCCAATTCATCCTCAGTATCTATATTTTCCTTTATTTTCATGATCATCCAGTAGTCGATTCCCAAACATAGCAAATGTGTTCTCATCTTGTTCTTCCAACTGTCAAATTTTTCAGGATCAAATTTTGGACTATCCTTCTTGTAGTAAGACATCTTCAAGATCACCTCAATATATTAATATTTCTCTCTAAGGACCAGTAGCTATGATACCAATTATTAGGAATAACAATCCACAAAAACAACTGAGAGAGGGGTGAATCAGTTGTGATATAGATTATTAAAATTTAAACTTTATAAACCAAATCCATAGTGAAAATGATAACATAGTAGATGCCAACACAATAAAACAATCCTTTTTTTCAAGGAAACCATGTTAAAGGTAAAATCCCAGTGGGAATTAGTACCCACAAATGATGTATTGAGAGTATAGTATCCCTGTTAAAAGATTTAGCCCTGTTATGAGCTTATTACAACATTATAGTACACATAATCCCTGTTAAAGGATAGACCCTATTAGGAGTCAAGAGTAATATTGGGCTCACTTCCCAGGCACACTTCCCAAAGAAGGTTAAAGACACCCTCAAGGATTAACAATCCGAACAAGTGTATATCTAAAATATAGAATTGAGTGAGCTGTCTGATAGCAACTGTCTAAGTTTCTTGGTCAATTCCAATGAAGTACTTTAATCACAACCTCTGCTCTACATCTAGTATTCAATCAAACCTCGCAACTTCCACACTTCTCTATCTTTCAATTACCTTCTCATTATTCAACTATCACATCTTTTCAAAAGAGAAGATCTCTCATATATACCCTATTACAATAATTGACTAGGTCGACAAATTAAGATTTCCCAATATACAAATAATTATTTAACCCCTTTATAAGATACACAAGGTACCTAAAACAAGTAAAAATAAATTACAAAACATCAAATATACTCAAAGATCCACAATCCATGCTCACAATCCACAACACATGCTACATCTCTAAAGTCGTCCACCAAATAGGTCTCCTCTAGAATACACGCCACAGCTAACATCACCAACCATCTCGTGACTATCGATCAAAAATAAACATTCCTCAATCTATCTTCTGTCATCCCTTAAGCTTTCATACTCTGAAACATCTTCGCATGCAAGATATACCCAAAACACGAAGACCTGCTCTGTCAAGAAACACTCTCACAGTCAAGAAACTAGTCTTCACTAAAACATCTATAACATCTCCAATATGCACTATTAAGCCAAGCGACCTTAGGAATAAGGTCATCACACATCCTTCTTCATAACCTTGTCTTGAATCATTTTGATTCATCTGTATAGTTTCCATACACTTATGTCAGTCATAATACAATAGTAGTAAGTGGTCTGTTCACTCCACAAAAACATATGTTGACATCAGTGACAAAACATGAATATCAACAACATCAATAGTATCAAAATCTGATATCATTCAACATTAACATCAATATGTGGTTTTCTAATGAAAACTTGGAAGAAGTGAAATGGGATCAAAGGTGAGAGAATTGAGCAGGAAAATTGTACAAATAATCTATTTTTGGCAGCAAGTTGGTTGGGGTTAGTAGGTCATTGTGATTTGATTATTGTCACACCTTTATTGTGAGTGTTGATTGGTAGATTGACATTTCTCATGCAACATGTTCATTTTATTTCATTGGATTGGGATACAAGGTTCTTCAAAAAATTTGTGTGTTTTTTTGTCTTGGAAGATGGTATTTTTTTAGCTGGACAATGTATCATACATTGATAGTTGTAAGGGATGGATATGTAGGCATGAATTTATTGATTTTGTATAGTTAATTGGATGTGATTAGTAACAAGTTGTAGTTTCTATTCCAACTATAATGACTAATCCTTGGCCTATTTATTATAATTTAATATTAAATATTAAATTTCATATGATTAATAATAATATAACATATGTATTATATTATTATTAATCAACATATATTATATGTATACTAATAATCATACGACTGTAGCTACAAACATTAACACTCCCTCTTAGCTAGGGAGGATGATCAAACAATATGTGTAGTGGTCTCCCATGTCAACACTTATGACCCTTACCATAGCTACACAAAACATCAACACTCCCTCTTAGTTAGGGAGGATAAAATTCATCAAAATATAATTCACAAAAGATCCATTACTTTTAAGAGAGAATATATCACCTCATCGTGATATCAAGAGATATGGTCTGACCAAGAATATGAAGTCTTGTGATATTCACCATAACTCAAAATATATTTTAGATATCACCTTAATATGATATCAGAGATATGGTCTAACCAAGAATATCAAGTCTCATGATATTAACCACAACTCAAAATTATTTTAGATATCACCTCAATATGATATTAGAGATATGGTCTAACCAAGAATATCAGTTGTTGTGTTACTCACCATAACTCAAAAGTATTTTAGATATCACCTCAATATGATATTAGAGATATGGTCTGACCAAGAATATCAAGTCTCATGATATTCACCATAACTCAAAAATATCCTATAGGTAATGTGCACTTACCATAAGAACATTCACATCTTCTATTATGACATGTTTCAACCATCACAAGATGTCTATCACAATAGAAGATGCCATCTATCATGATTTGTTTCAGCCATCACAAGATGTCTATCACACTAGAAGATGTCCTCTATCAGGATATGTTTCAGCCATCACAAGATGTCTATCACAATAGAATATGTCATCTATTATGATCTGTTTCAGCCATGACAAGATGTCTATCACAATAGAAGTTGCCATTTATCATGATCTGTTTCAGCCATCACAAGATGTCTATCATAATAGAAGATTTCATCTATCACGATCTGTTTCAGCCATCACAAGATGTCTATCACAATAGAAGATTCCATATATCATGATCTGTTTCAGCCATCATAATATGTCTATCACAATAGAAGGCCAAGTTATTGTAAGATCATCACCTTTCAATAACTCTTACAAATACAAGTGATAATCATTTGGAATTCATCACTTCCTCATGATGTACACAGGGGGAAAGCCCATTAAAAATATGGATTCACACACATGAAATCCATCATGCCTCAGTGCAGAGGGTGAAAACAAGGGATTTCACATCGAAATTCTCTCACAGAGAAGAACTCATTGAGAAAATATCAATATGTTGATCATCCAAGATTGCTTATGATGAAATGTCAAACTCCCTCTGAGTCTAATATCAATCTTCTTAGCTCCTTGTCCAAAGTTACGTTTGAAGAGTCAAACTCCCTCTGAATTTTTTTTTCTTGTGGTTCTATCCTGAAGGTATGTTAGAGAGAGATTACAAATTGCTTATAAACTAAACTATCTCATACGGAAATACCAAAGATAGAATTATACATGATTTTACTAGACAATATTAAATCATAAATTTAAAACTCAATAATTCAATTTCATTTATAAAACATGAAATACTTATCTTAAGTTTCAAATATTTCCTTTTGTAAGGTGAGCCCATATAGGAAATATCAACTCTCATCAAAATTTGAAGTTTTTTGCGGCGGACACGCTGTAGGAGATCATAATGTTGTTCGTGCTAGGCATGTCGATGACCTTCATGCAAAGGGAAATCCTAGAGTGGATGACCACCATTTTCTCACTCTCCACTAAGGATGGTTCAAATGGAAATGTAACATTGGTTATTATTCTCCCCCATAATGCACAATTCCCACTCTTATATCTTTGAACAATTCTCATGTCTTCTTATGAAATGACTTGATTTATCCAAGAGAGGTGACACTATATAATTGATGCTTTCTTTATAGAAAGAGACACCCTTCTTTGAATGCATGCTTCTTTGTTAATGTTTGACCATGATCATAACAAATTAATATATCTTTTTAATGAAAGTTGCTTTTAAGAATTTCACATAGACCCATAAAAATTCCATTATAAATTTTGAATCCATGAGTTTCTCTCTAATCGCTTTGGTGAGATTCTATGAAATTAGTTTTTCACCAAATTACCCAAAATGTAGCAAAATCCAACGGTGGTTTTTTGATATATGGTCCCTATACTGAGACTGTATTTTCTGAGATAGTCACACTTTCACCATAAAAAAAACTACTCTCTTATATTTGCATTCTAGCTGGGTAAGTGCTCAAAGATGGGGGACCAAAAAGGGGGTATAAGATGCCACTTTTTTTTTTTGAAATCAGCAAAATCTAAACTTTAATGAAAAATTGAGGATACTTACACTCAAAATTTTAAAATGTGACAAAAACAAGAGTTGTTCTACTCCGAATCTAGTTTCTAAATTACTAATTTATTTTAGAAACACTAGAGATTAAGGCCCTCAAAAAGGGGGAGCACAAAAGGTGGTCCTACTTTTTGTGAAAAAACATAACATAGTGTCTAGTGTGCTCCCCCTAAAATGTTAACTTAAAAAAAAAAAATTAATCCCCCTGGTGAAAAATTAGCTAACACCACCTAGTTTATCCCAGATTTTTCTATTAATTTTTTGATGAAAGTGTGATTTTTTGCCATTTTCTGAAATGGACACATCTTGAAAACGTGAAATTTTTGTGTGCTTTCCCTAGAAATCATTGAAAACTAATTGAAAATCCAAACTTCTTTTTAAAAAAAAAAAATATTTGTAGAATGGAGTCTAGTTTATGAAAATGTAATGTTTTTCAAAATTCGATGAACGAGCCAAAATCTAAGCCCAAATGAATACACGTTAGTTTTTGACAAAAATCAGACATACTTAGAAAAGAAATTAAAAATGAAAAGCTGAACATAACAAGAATTCAAAATAAATTACATCGTTAGATAGCTGAACATATTTGAGAATTCCTTGGTTGTTTGCCACAACTTCATGTTGCAATCCTTCTTAGCTCTCTAGCTCTGAGTTAGAGAAACTAAAAAGAGAAAATTGGAAAAACATGTCATGAGACCTAGGGTAGTAAGAAAGGTCACTTCACAGAGAATGTACATGCACATGAATTGTAACAAGGTCTAGCAATGAGATTTGCACATGTGACATCCACTGGATTAATATATAATGTCAAACACTAGAGGTGAAAAAAGTATTCAAAGATTGTTACAGGTAATGCCAAATACTAGAAGTGAAACAAGATAATGTCAAATACTAGAAGGGTAAAAAGTACTCTCTCTCTCTCTCTCTCTCTATCTCTCTCTCTCTCTAAGAATTCTACAAATAGTCTTCAATAATTCCTTAGTTGTTTGCCATTGTTTTCCATGACTTCATGTTGCAATCCTGCTTAGCTCTCCAGCTCTAAGTTAGAGAAACTAAAAAGAGAAAATCAGAAAAACATGTCATGAGACCCAACGCAGTAAGAAAGGTTGCTTCACAGAGAATCTACATGTATTAATAATATCATGCATACCAAAAATATTGTGTCAAGTTAGGATCGAATGCATTATACACCCCTTATATAATTCAGAATCCTTGGGAATTCATAGAAAATAGAAGATTGATTTCCATCCAGTCCATGCCTAGTGCACCTATTGTTGCCTGACATATTATTACAGGGGATTCCACCTATAATGAGATCAAAACCTCCAATTGAGTCAATCATTTCATCAAGTCTTTCTATTGCTAGATCTTTCACATCCCCCACCTCAATTAGTTTACCCTTTTAATATGATTTTTCCCACTAGCTTGTGAGAATAAGCCTATTTTGTTTGCAAATTTCTGAAGGTACAACATAATTGAGTAGAATACCTAAACCATGCAAAGAAACTTGTCCACCCCCAATTCCAGAGAATAGAGAAAGGACATTTATCCCCTCTAGATAAATAGGATTTAAAATAGAAAGGTGGTATCCTATAGTTTCTACCTGTAAAGCATTTCCAAGGGCTCATATACGCTCTATACTAGAAGAATAGATACGTGTGTGGTAACGGTAAAATCTTACAATAATTTTGATATTCAGGAAATGCCTCTTCAATTGTCATTTGTGGCAAAGGTAAAATAAAAAAAATGATTATCAATAAGAAGGTTATGCACGTAGCCACGTTTTATACTAGAAACTAAAAAGTACTTAGAATCCACAAATTTTGGTTCAATATTATGGATATATCAGGATATTTTTTCCCATACACCCCTTAGTGTATTAAACACATTTTAAAAATAAAAATAGGGGGGTCCTTTCACAAACCTTTTAAGCTTCAGTCGTTGATCGAGAGGGTGACCTAGAAATCCAAAGCCAACCAATCCTTTAACATGGCATGGTAAACAAAAATTCATATCATCTTCTACAAAAAAACCTTTGAAAGATGTACTTCCATCCAATTTTATCTTCTTAAATGGTTTCTTGTGATTGGTTTCATTGCGATTCTTTAGTCTTTCATTCAATCCCTGAAAAAGGAAACCTTGGTTAGCATGACTAATCAAATTGATGACCCCAGGATTATAATTGGTAATGGACTCTCTGACTCTCTCTCTCTCTCTCTCTCTCTCTCTCTCTCTCTCTCTCTCTCTCTCTC
>MU224472.1:66240-78651 GCA_018584345.1 Thuja plicata
CTCTCTCTCTCTCTCTCTCTCTCTCTCTCTCTCTCTCTCTCTCTCTCTCTCTCTCTCTCTCTCTCTCTCTCTCTCTCTCTCTCTCTCTCATTTTGTGTGTCTAACATAGGGCATACGCCCGACAGGGCATGCACCTTGTGTAAGAACACAAAAAAGGTAATAAAGTTAAGAAACTCGTGAAAGAGGCCCACTTTTAAATGTTGCTGTCTATTTTTTACAGTCTGATAGACAAATATTCACTTTTCATGCTGTTAAAAATCACAAAGAAGTATATTTTATCAATTTGTAGCACATTTTTGTTCAAAAGTCAACACCGAAGAATGGAAGTCAATCATTCTTCACCAAAATTGGTCCATTGAGGTAAGTTTTTTATTTTTTACATGTGAATTGTGATTAAAGAGTCTTTTTGTACATGCATTGCAATTATATGGATTTGTTGAAGAAATAATTTAACATATTGTAAAATATTTCTATTATATTTTGATTTAATATAATTTAGATTGATATTATAAAGTTTTACTTCTTGTAATAGATTAATATAATAATTTGAAAATTGTAATGAATTCATATTTATAAATCATCATCATGCCAAGGAAACGAGCAAAGACTCTAACACCAGAAGAACATGAAAGAGACAAAGAGAAGAAAAGGGAAAGAATGAGACAACTTCGTCAAAACAAAAAATTGCATACCATAGAAGAAGATTTGGCTTTGGATGAGGAACATGAAACATCAATAGAAAGTAAGAGAGAATTGGAATTGGAAACAAAAAGGCAATGGATGAGAAACCTGCGTGCAACAAGACAATTGAATTATGAAGATGTGGGCACATCATCTATGAGTTCCCAAGTTGAAGAGACACAACCATCCAATGTTGGAGACACACCTTTGTATCATCTTGAAGGCACACCATTGTATCATGTTCAAGGCACACCATTATCTACATCCGAAGGTGTAGGCACAACATCGTGTCATGTTGAAGGCATAATATTATCTATATCTAAAGGTGTAGGAAAAACCTCGTCATGTTGAAGGCATAATATTATCTATATCTGAAGGTGTAGGAAAAACATCATCATTTTGAAGGCACACCATTAACATATCAAGTTGGTGAGGATCCATCTTTCACATCTCAATTTGAAGGCACATCAACTTCAATTGAAGCTACACAATTGATACATAATGTTGTTGATGTTCATAATGTTGAGGCCACTGAACAATTAAAACCACCTCCTAGATTAATTTACAGAAAACCAAAATATTTGATTGATATTGATACTAACATTTTGCAACAAATGTCTGACAAGATTCCCAAGCGTACTTGTCAAAGATATTCTATCTGTATTTGAAGATTATTTTTTGAGAATTTAAATATGACATGAAGATGTCAAATATTTGTTCAAATGATGAGAAAGCTTATATTTAGGCTCATCATGAGGATTCTTGGGTTAAGAACGATGGATGAGTCAAGTGAAAAATCTATTGTAAAGAATCTAACGACTGCATATGAGAGTGTGGGTTCTACATCCCACACAAAAGATAGTAATTTCACATGATGTGTACTTACATCAACAATAGTAAGCACTCAAATAAAGAAATCTCGACTCATTAGAAAGACAAGAAAAGCATTAAAAATAAGTAGAAAGTCTCTAATGAGAGCTGTGGGAAGGCGTCAAAGAGTGGAAGATCCAAATAACAATGAGTTATAGAAATTTTCTGGTAGACTACCGCAGAAGGTTACATCAATTGTTGAAACTTTAAAATCTGTCATTGAAGACTTTTGGAAGAATAACACATGAGTATCTCCCAATCAAAGAGATGTCATAAGGAGGATTGGTAGTCGAATCCGCATTCCACATCTGAAACTTTTTTTGGATTCAACTCAGACACAACTCTTTGCAAAATTTATACATACGTATCCTCAATTTAAAATTACTGAAAGATATTTTGAAATGGCTAAAATTTTTTATGTGAAGATAAATCACACACGCACAACTTGTTTTTGTAGGGTACATATTGAATTTTCTAACCATTATGATGTTTATAAGCATATATATGTATATTTGCATTCTAACAACATTTTGCAAGATTGTAACACAAATCACCCACCTACATCTTCAAGGGAATTAATTACTAAAAATTTATGTGAAAGAGCGGATGGTCAACATTTTTACAAGCTCGCATGCTTGAATGGTACATGCATAGATTGTGGTAGTTTGCAACATTTGCCAATTTTTCAACAGATGGAGAGTACACATGCAATTGGGAATGAAAAAGTAAATTTAGGAAAATATAAGACAGTCGCATATGCTCTAAAATATGGAAAGGAGGCTAAAAGATGTGATTTAGTAATTGAAAAGTTTCCAGTGTATAAGTTCATGAGTATTTTTCATGACAAGATTATGTATGAGTATGAAAGGCATACACATAGAGCTCGATGGTTGGATATTCAATTCAAGTTGTGCAAGGACACATTCCCACTTGATACCATTATTTTAGTTGTCAAATTCGTAGAGAACTACACTATATAACCACAAAATGAGGTGCAAGGAAAGTATTATAGCTCTCAACAAGTTTCTATATTTGTTCATATAGCATTTATGCATTCACCTGAAAGTACAAAGGAGAACAATAATATATTGAGGGAGTATCAGTTTTACATTAGCGATGATCATTCACTTTCTACAGAGTTTGTACATGGTTTCTTTCATCTATTTTATGGTGATTTGAGTAATAGGAGCATATCATATCATCAACACATCATATGGTCAGACAATTGTGCATTGCAATTCAAGAATTCTCAGATGTTTTACTGGTTGAGAAGGATGCATATGAACACTTGTATTCAATATATGTGGAATTTTACATAGGCCGGTCATGGAAAGGGAGATCACGATGGTGCAGGTGCATGTATAAAAAGGGCCTTAGCACGTGAATAACTAAAGTACAAATAACAAGCAACATTTTCAGATGCGAGATGTATCATCCAGTGGTGTAATGTTGCAATGGGTCCAAGTAATGAAGGTGAGTCTACGATTCATAGATTTGTTTGGTTGATGGATGAAACTAACATTGCACCACACAAGGATTGTTGTACATTAACAGGATCAAGTGAGTTCCACTCTTTTAGAAGCTCTAATGCAAGTTCATATATCATCCACACACGACATATGGCATGCTTTTGTTCATGATGCACAAATGAAGATTGGGATGGGTGTGAGTCAAAGGAATGGGTCGACAAATGGTCTACACAAATTTTGAGCCCACTTGACTCCTATCGTCACCCAACAACATTGCAATTGATACAAATGGAATCATCCGTTGAATTTGACTATTTTTCTGATCTAGTGCAACTAGGTAAATTTTCAGCTGACAAATAGTCTCAAATTTAGTACTCTATTATAAGTATTCATCAAATTAATCTCCTTGTTATGCTTCTATCATTGCAGACCATGTTTTTTCTCTTACTACACCTGAAGACAATGACGAAGGGACAAATTATTATTTGTGTCATTGTGTTGAGGCCAAAAATAAATTGGATCACTCAGTTACAGATGATGAAGGATTAGAATACCCTACTTGAGCAGTGGTTGTAACTGGTACATGGATTAGATAGTATTGTATGAAGAACCCTAGGTTGTGGTTTTTCGAGGATTGGGAGACACACATGAAGATTTTTCATTATTCCAACCTTTTCGTTGCATCAAATGTCCATATGACCAAATATGGAGGAAAACCACACAATAAAACTCTTTGGAAGGTTTGTGAGTCATACCACAAGGCAATACTTGAGACAATAAAGGGTAGGGAAGATATGGTTTGTTCATTGGACTAAAAGTGAATCAAAAATTTTGTAATGTCAAATCTAGTTGAATGCATGTGCATATAACATGTATATTTGTAAAGGAATTAATTCCCTTGAATCCACATTGGGTGGATTGTAAATTGCTCATGCATTACCCCGTATGTATAATGGGAAGTTTGTAAGATTTAATAAAAAAATTTCTCTTCTATTTTTTGGGGCCATACTAGAGGTTTTCTCTTCTCAACTCTTTCCTCTTGGTGCTCCTAATGAGTTGAGTTGTAAACATATTTTTCATCATTAATTAAAAAAAGTATGTTTACCCTACGAATTCTAGAATATATGTTAAGCTTATTGTCATGTTTCATGCTAGCACATTCTTTGTATATATGTATTTACAAAAAATCATTTAAACTATCGAACTGCACATTTAATGATTTAAAAATCTTGAAATGCGTTTTTCGTGGCATTGAACTATCTCCACCAAAAGCTTTGGAAATTTGGGTGAATGCTAGGAATGACCCTGTCATGGAGGCGAAGAGGCTCAAACATTGTCGATCGCTATGGAGCCAAGTGTCCCTCAAGCTGCACCAGGCAACAAAATTATTGATCTTCAAGAGTCTGTTTCTTAGACCTTGCATGGGGTATCTAAAATCCGTCAGATGCTACAAGACCATGTCATGGAGCCCTGCGATAACCTATCTCAGTTTTAGGAGATTCTCTTTCATTTTCATTTGCCGACCCAATCTCGGTTGATGCCAAAACTTGAAATGTTGCGCAGTTGAAAGTTGACACATTGCATATCTTTAAAACCGCTTGTCGTGGCATCAAATTTTCTTCTCCAACAGCTCTGAAATCCTAGGTGAATGCTAGGAATGACATTGTCATAGAGGTGAAGAGGCTCAAATGTTTCCGACCGCTATGGAGCCAAGTGTCCCTCAAGGTGCACCAGGCAACAAAATTGTCGATATTCAAGAGTCTATTTCTCTGAGTTCCCGAGGGGTATCGACCATCCGTTAAGTGATACAAGACTGTGTCATAGAGGACTATGATAACCAATCTCAGATTTTGGATATTTTCTTCCGCTTTCATTTTTTGACCCAATCTCAGTTGATGTCAACACTTGCAATGTTGTGCAGTAGAAAGCTGACACATTGCATATCTTGAAAACCACTCATCGTGGAATCGAACCGTCTCTGCAAAAAGCTCCAGAATTCTAGGTAAATGCTAGGAACGACCCTATCATGGAGGTGAAGAGGCTCAAACATTGTCGATCGCTATGGAGCCAAGTGTCCCTCAAGGTGCACAAGGCAACAAAATTATTGATATTCAGGAGTCCATTTCTCAGATCTCTCGAGGGGTATCAATGAGCCATCAAGTGCTATAGGACTGTATCATGGAGGCCTATGATAACCTATCTCATATTTTGGATATTCACTTCCATTTTCATTTTTCGATCTAGTCTCAGTTGATGCCAAAACTTGCAATGTTGCGTAGTTGAAAGCTGAAACATTGCATATCTTGAAAACCACTCGTCGTGGCATCGAAAAATCTTTTCCAATAGCTTCATAATTCTAGGTGAATGTTAGGAATGACCCTTTCATAGAGGTGAAGAGGCTTGAACGTTTCCAACTGCTATGGAGCCAAGTGTCCCTCAAGGTGCACCAGGAAATAAAATTATAGATATTCAGGAGTTTGTTCCTTGGAGCTACTGCGGGGTATCGATTAGATATCAAGTGCTACAAGACCGTTTCATATAGGACTACAATAACCTATCTTGGATTTTGAATATTCACTTGCATTTTCATTTTCTGACCAAATCTCGGTTGATGCCAAAACTTGCAATGTTGCGTAGTTGAAAGCTGAAACATTGCATATTTCGAAAACCGCCCATCGTGGCATCAAAATATCTCTTCCAAAAACTCCAGAATGATGGTTTAATTCTAGGAATGGCCCTATCATAGAGGCAAAGAGGCTCAAACATTTCTGAACGCTATGGAGCCAAGTGTCCCTCAAGGTGCACCAGGCAACAAAATTTCTGATATTCAGGAGTCCATTTCTCAGAGCTCCTGAGGGGTATTGACAAGCCGTAGTGTGCTTCAAGAATGTGTCACATAGGCCTACGATAACCTATCTCATATTTTGGAGATTCTCTTCCATTTTCATTTGCCAACCCAATCTCGGTTGATGTAAAAACTTGCAATGTTGCAGAATTGAAAGCTGAAACATTGCATATCTTGAAAACCACTTATCATGGCATTGAACCGTCTCTAACAATAGATCCAGAAGTCTGGGTGAATGCTAGGGATAACCCTATCATGGACGCAAAGAAGCTCGAACATTGCTGACCGCTATGGAGCCAAGTGTCCCTCAAGGTGCACCAGGCAACAAAATTGCCAATATTCAGGAGTCCATTTCTCAGAGCTCCCGAGGGGTATCAAAAATCCCTTAGGTGCTACAAGATCATGTCTTGGAGGCCTACAATAATTTATCTTTGTTTTAGGATATTCACTTTCATTTTCATTTTCTGACCCAATATCGGTTGATGCCAAAACTTGCAATGTTGCGCAATTGAATGCTGACACATTGCATATCTTGAAAACCGCTCATCGTGGCATCAAATTGTCTCCACTAATAGCTCCAGTATGCAAGGTTAATGCTAGGAATGACCCTATCCTAGAGGTGAAGAGGCTCAAATGTTGTTGACTGCTATGTTGCCAAGTGTCCCTCAAGGTGCACTAGGCAACAAAATTATGGATATTCAGGAGTCCATTTCTTGGAGCTCCCAATGAGTATCAACAAGCTGTGAAGTGCNGGACCGTGTCATGGAGGTTTATGATAACCTATCTCATTTTTTGGATATTCGCTTCCATTTTCATTTTCTGACCCAATCTCAGTTGATACCAAAACTTGCAATGTTGCGCAGTTGAATGCTGACACATTGCATATCTTGAAAACTGCTTATCGTGGCATCGAACCGTCTCTGCCAATAGCTTTGGAATTCTAGGTGAGTGCTAAGAATGAACCTTTTACAGAGGGGAAGAGGCTTGAACATTGTTGATCGCTATGGAGCCAAGTGTCCCTCAAGGTGCACTAGGCAACAAAATTACCGATATTCAGGACTTTTTTTCTCAGAGCTCCCAAGGGGTATCAACAAGCTGTTAGGTGCTACAAGACTGTGTCATGGAGGCCTACGATAACCTATCTTAGATTTTGGAGATTCAAGTTTCTATTTTTTTTTTTTGACCCAATCTCGGTTGATGCTAAAACTTGCAATGTTGCGCAGTGGAATGCTGAACCATTGCATATCTTAAAAATTGCTCGTCATGGCATCGAATCATCTCTGCCAACAGCTCCTGAATGCTAGAAATTACCCTCTCATGGAGGTGAAGAGGCTCAAACATTGCTGACCGCTATGGAGCTAAGTGTCCCTCAAGGTGCACTAAGCAACAAAATTGCCGATATTCAGGAGTTCATTTCTTGGAGCTCCCAAGGGGTATCAATGACCCATCAAGTGCTACGAGACAGTGTCACAGAGGCCTATGATAACCTATCTCAGATTTTAGATATTTTCTTTTGTTTTAATTTTTTGACCCAATCTCGGTTGATGCAAAAACTTGCAATGTTGCATAGTTGAAAGTTGAAACATTGCATATCTTGAAAACCGCTTGTCCTGATATTGAACCGTCTCCACTCACATCTTTAATTTGACGTTTAAATGCCAGAAATAACTTTTTTATGCTTCACAACTCATTCGAACATTCAGGACCAAAATGTACTGGTGCATCCCTTAACATTCTTGTAGTGCCCTAAATAGGTCTAGGTGGTCAAAATGCTCCAATAGGACTAAAATTGGGTAGGATTGATATTTTTTTTAATCTCATATGAACTATTATCATTTCAACAAGGTTTTGGAATAAAAATTACGAGTCTAGGTTTATGAAATGAAACATGCATATTCTCATTAAGTATGAATCATTCAGTAATAATATACATAGATACAAGTGCAAACATAAATATAAGACATAAGAAATTTACAAAGCATAAGACATCCACATAATAATAAAGTAGTCTACATCAGTACGCATGATATATTTGTAGAGTATGAAAAAAAAAATGTCCAATAATGTCATAGATCAAATATGTCCAATAAAGCGAAATTGGCATCGTGAAATCCAAATGAATATAGAACATGTCACTTATACAATATACAAAAAATATTTCCAGTAATGTCATATTGGCTTACAATGATTATCCCTAAGCTAGTCATTTCCCGAAAGGGGAAGAAAACAAATCCTGGGCTGTCTTCGATCGTCACGTTGATGGAGATGCAGTACTCTTCTAAGTGCGCTTACTAGTCCTCATGTCTAGACTCTTCTATAGCTCAAGCTAATAAAATAACAAGTATAAACATCAATAACTAATATACATAGGAATTTAATTATAGGATGACATAAAATAGAGGATAAATGCTTACCATTACCAAATAGTCGCTATGTACATCTACCGAAGGGGCACACTGATGATCTAGAGTAATGAGTCCCTACAAAATAATATTTAAAATGCATACATGAATATCATTAAAAATTTCAATACAAACTATTAAAATAAGAATTCTAATTAAGTAATCTCTTTCATACCCCGGTCAATGTGTCAGAACTAGCTATAGCTATAGCTACGCCACGGTTCAAACTATAGTGAACAAAAGGAGGAGTCTCTGATGTCATTAACTAAAAATGAAACAACAAGAGTATTATGTAGTTATCAAGAATACCTAGAATATTTTACAACCTCACTAATTAATAAATGATACCTTTGTGAAGGTGCCACTACATCCTTCAATGTGTGGTGTCGATGTTGTAGCTCTAGCATCAAACTAGTGCACATGTATGATAATTTATAAGACAACCATTAATATAAGAACAAACCACTGACTTGTTAATTATAATGCATTATTACATAAATACCTGTGGACTAAATGATGTCATCACAAAGCCAGGTGAAGGAATGGGATCATTTTCGTGACAACTTTGACTCTGGATTTTGATCATAATTTGTCTACTAATTTAGTTATTCATTCATTTATTAATTAAATATAATCAAGAAAATCAAATTAACATGCAAATACACATACCTCAACAAAATGTGAATGAGACCCTTCACTTTCTAAAGTCAACGTCGATGGTTCAGCAGTGAACTAATGTACATGCAAAATAAGTTATGAGACAAACATCTATATAATTATAGAATAATCAAATGTATACTTTAAAAAATATATTATTTGATACATACTTGTGGAGTTGACATGGTAGTGTATAAGGGGTCTGGGGGATCATTGCCACTACAACCGGGACTCTTTCCTTGAATTTTCATCATCAATAATAGATTCTAATTTAATTAAATTCATTCATTTAAAAATGAAATATGATCAAATAAATTTAATGAACTTGCAAATATCTACCTGTGTATCAATGCCAAATGTTGCATTGAGAAAATCATCAGTCATCAGTCCATCATCCTCTTCCTCTCTCTCGGTAGTACCAAATGTGCATAGGGATCCACAAGAATGACAAAAATGACCACTCACAGACTAACCATGGTCACCCTCGACTAGAGGAGTGGTGCACTGAATGAGAGTCCGTCTGAGAGTACTAATCGTTCCTAGTGTGTCCACCTCCATGTGTTCCTTCACATTGGAAGGAATACTAACATGATCCACCTGTGGCTTTCCACTAGGAAACCTAGGTGCATTAGGGTCATGATGTGCCATAGGTCTATCAAATGATGACCCCCCATCTCTACCCTGAGACTCTAGAAAGTCAAAATAATTTGGCACTTCCTTCAGGAGAAACTCACAATAGAGTTTCCTAAGGAAATAGATAGGAACCTCATGATTGTTACAGGGAGGGGAATCAAAGACCATCCACCATCTGTCCCAAAAGTTTGTTTTTTTATCTTCATTCAAGCCCCAATGAATTGGGATCCTCTTAGTTGTAGGTTTAAGAGTTTCAATTTCCCCTGGCTTTTTAAAGAGTTTGCAAATGTCGGCTTTTGTGATTTTTTTTTTTTAATGTCCTCATATGATAATTTATTTGCATCATATTGTTTTTGTTCTTTTGTTTTGTCGTGCCATAAATTTAGTTGCCCACTAACTGAACCTACATGGGTCAAGCTTAATTCTAATTATTTTGAAAGTATTTTCCTTCTAGGATTTGTACCAATAGTCTTTTAACCTCCTAATTAAAGATTCTATTTTTGTTTTCCCTCTTTCTATTTGGTTTATCAACTTTTCATGTGTTCTAAGAGGAGGTTTCTTGATTGGTGAGGGTGGTTGAGGTTCATTTTCTTGGTTATTTTCAGCATCCATTTGTTCATGAGGAGAAGATAGAGGGTTTGGTTGAGGATTTTCTATGGGGAGATCATTCTTTCCTGGAAATTAAAAGAAAATCTATTCTAAAAGTCTAATTAAACATAAAATTTAAGGCAAGAAACTTTGACAATCAAATTTGATTGAAAACTAAAAATTAAACCTAAATTTCAATACAAGTAACATACATGGTTGTAGAATCACTTACCTTCTTCTGGTTTGACCTTGATGACATCGTGGATCCATTTTTTGCTTCAATTTGATGGAGCAAAACCCACAATGAATCACGTATGCGCTATTATGGAGAGAAAATCAGCAAGCCACGAGTTTGGGCAAAGAAAATGAGCCACAAAAGTGGCTACCCAAACAGTATATAAAACCAATTAGGGTGCACACCCTATGGTTTAAGTTTCCCAAACCATAGGGCGGCACAGGCTATAGGGTGTGTGCCTTATGTGCGTATGGGGACCAAAAAGGTATTTGACACCTTTTTGGCCCCCCATCTTGGTACATATACCCATCTCTAATACCATGTTAAGTTTTAGGAAAGATGCAAATGTAATAGCACTCTATGTTATCCATTTTCTAAATGCAACAATCTCTCTTTCATTTATATTTGGAACAAGGATAAGAGAGACATGACCCTTCATGAGACACGTCTATTCATTATTATTTATAAGAAAGGACACGCCTCTTCCCATTAATTATAATTTAATCAATCTTATAATGTTTCATCAATCAATTATTAATTAAAAAGAATATAATAACTTAATATTAAATATTAAATATTAAATTTCATATGATTAATAATATTATAATATATATTATATTATTATTAATCAACATATATTATATGTATTCTAATAATCATACGATTGAAGCTACAAACATTAACACTTAGTGCAACCCTTTCTTACTAATTGTTAAGTAAACAAGGTTGAGTTGTTTTCCAATTTATATAATGAAAATTTTATGTTCATTTGACAAAATGCCTTAATATAATTATTATAATCTTGAATTTGTTTAGTTTAGTATTAATAAATTTTATTTTGAACCTTTTTATTTATATATTCAATTTTATTATTATTTATTTCTAATTAGTTTTTACATTCATAATTATTATTTATTTATTATGTCATTTTTATCTTTATATATTTATTTCTCGTAATATTTTTAATAGTATTATGTATGGGTTTAATCATAGCTCTATAAATTTGACTTCAAAATTCAGTACGTCAAAATTTAATTAGGTACCATCTTTTTAACATTAATTGTTTAGTTCAAATTTGTATTCTTATGTTCCATATTTATAAGGAAAAAAATTCTTTTAAGGCTAGGATGTGAGGTTGACATATAGTTTAGAACTTTAATACCAAGCAATTTATTTTAAAAATAGTATATGTGATTTCTTACTTTACCTTTTATGTAGCCCTCTAATATACTTTTAGAATGTATTAGTTATCAATATGTCAAACTACTATTGTGAAATATTATGTTTAAAGAGTAATAGAGTACGTTTAAGAAGAATTTAAGGGATCATCAAATACAAGAGCATGTTAGTTGCAATATTAATTTTAAAAATAAAATTAAAATAGAAGAAAATAGATTTCATGATTTAAAATTAAAACATGTAATTGATTACTTTTATAAATTAGATAAAAATATTATTAAAATTCTTATATGGAATTTGTTAATATAAATATTACACTTATTTAAATTTTATAATCAATCTACATTAACATTTTTAAATATTCATTATATTTTCTCAAGTATTTTAAGATCATATAAATAATTAGTATGTTTCATTTTATTTGTAGATTCAATTTTCATCTTTTTATGAAATTAGAATAATATATTATTATTAGTATTTGTCGTTAGGCTAGATACTATTGTAATGAGTTTTTTTAACGAGTGATTAAAAAAACTTATTTCAACCAATTACAATCAACTATATTTATTTTTCAATTCCTATTTAGATTTTTCTAAAGTAAACATGTGAAATTTTTAAGTTATAAAATCGTCATAATTATTTATCTTCATGTTGATTGGCTAATAGATATGGGGTCTTATACACGGATTTTTGGCAAATTTTTAGGATACAATACCTCACGAATTATTGTTTAATTTATAATTTTAAGACTATAAGCCTTTTGTTTTTCAATTTATTTTTAAAATCTTATTAGAATTAAAAATGATGTATCATTTTAGCTATTTTCTTGGACTAGATGAAATAAATCTTAAA
>MU224472.1:78701-173138 GCA_018584345.1 Thuja plicata
TTATTTACTACTATGTCATTTTTAAAATCAAAATAATTATTATATTATAATTAAAATTATATATTATTATTCATAAATTGTAGATTATGCAAATTTTATATTAAATAATTATCATTAATAAATTTATAAAAAATATTTAATAACTTTTAAAACTCTATTATTATTAAATTATTATCTTCTAAAAAATCTATTATACTTTATTAAATTATATTTAATATTATGACTATAATTAATTCTTAGACAAATATTTAGTCACTATGTGACATTTGTTATTCTTGTTTTAATGTGAATAACATTTTATTATCACACATAATTTTAAGAGAAATATATTCTTTTCAATCTTTCTTGAAATTAAATCGTTAACTCATATAATTTTTGATAATTATATTGAATATTTTATTTATTATTACTTTTAAATTGATATTAACATTGTAAATTAAGACCTACATTATACTATGACATATATCTCTTTATTTCTTTATATTTCTTACATAATATACCCTTTTACTCCTCAAAATATGGTGTGTATTTTTGTACTCAACTTATCTTACTTATAAAATTAATATTACATATTAGAAAACATATTATATATTATATTTTACAAAAAGATAATTCAAGGGTTTGAGCATAATTCAAGGGTTTGAGCATAATTGGTTAAAATATTATGTTTTGATTATAGAGACCTAACTTTAAATCCTCATATTGTGGTTTTTTTAGTTATGCCTCTTAGACCTTCATAACTAGATTTTTAATATGGATAGAGCTTTTAAATAGAGTTAATTTTTATATTGTGACTCTTGGTCTTCCATAGATGATTTTTATTGTGTTTTCTCATAAAAGACTAGTATTAATCTCTACTAATTGTTTGAAAGACCTTTCTATTGATTTTATCTTAATGCTGATGTGAATAGAATATTTGTAAATGATACAAAATATCGAACAAACAAATTTAAAAGACTATATCGATAAATTTTAGATCCTGTCTAATATTGTTTGATCCTTGTATTCATGACTTAAACTTGAATATTTTAAACTTTTTAAATATCACACACACACACGTCATATAAATAGCTTTAAGAAAAGATTTTTATGAAAGAAATAAATATTCAATCACTTTAATCTATAAATCCCTTTCATCCATATAATTCTAATTATAATAAAGATTCATCTTAAAATGGTCCGTAATTCACCACTTCAAAATATAAAGTTAGTATATTATTGTATGATCTTCTAGCACACCTTGACCTTCTATCACATGTAGAAGTAAGAACAAAAGATTTGAACATGCTAATAATAGAAAAGTGAGTCATAAGTTTTTCCCATCCATTCAGAACTCAATGCAAAATCAGTTGTCGCCGTGTCATTCACCATTTTATACTTAATGCCAAGGAAATATCTATCTCTCATCAACTTAGTACAACATTTTCGTAAAAGTCATTTTTATGAAGAGAATGAAGATTACGCTATCACAAACTATAATATAATAAAGCAGGAAATGCACCATCTTTCTTCCAACTATCAGAAGGCATTATCGTACATTACATTGCCCCATTTTGCTGAAGATTCCAATCTCTGTCGAAGCCACATAAAATAAATAAAATGACATATTTTTAATCATTACAAACCATGCGAATCCCTGATGATTGAGTTGAGAACCCACTGACATTTCTACAAATTTAATGAATCCAGACGCTCTGCAAAATAAGAGCCATGTTTTTAAATCAGAATTGGAATTCAAATTACTGTCAGAAAAGTCAGTGTCCCTCCTCTTCATTAAAGAAAAAATTAATGCAGCGTGTGCATTCTGAGCTTGTATTCAATGTATTTGATGAGTTTAAATCGTTTAATTTTATCTACACCCTGTCCTACACGCTGTCTTGAATAAAGAATGTACGTAATCGATAAAATATGAACTGTAACAGCTCAGCTGTTGAACTATACAACATACCTTACAGTCAAAGAACTGATCATAGGAAATTTGAGCCTGTTTTTGGATAACTATAAAATTCAGGAGGGAGAATTTCAATTCTTTCAATGAAAACAATTAGATTAATATTTGTGTTTCTTTTATGTTTTTAAGCTGATTATAATTTTGTAAATATGTTTGTTTATCTTAAAAGGATTCAAAATTGAAGAGGTATCTATAGAAAAAGATAAAATGCTGAAAAAGTAAGATGATTATGAATAACGAATCAAGAATTTTTTTTTTAAGATATTCCGTATGATTTTCAAGCTACTAGTTTCCTTTTTCAAAATAAAATTAATTTGATAAAAACAATATATTTAATAAATATTTTTAAAGAATTTAAGACTCTATATGGAGCAACTTCTTCATGGATTGAGGTTAAATCAGGGTTTGACATTTTTTACAAAGGCGCATAAAATAGAACAATAACAACAACAAAACAATTAAATGAACAAACAATACTAATGTTGTAAATCAATGGCTACAATCACATAACTTACAACTCAAAGTCAATGAAAGAGACTAACAAACATCAAATAGGTCACGGAGATCGATGTCATAGTACTCCAAAGAAACATAAGGATAAACAATAACCATCAATTTTGAATCATTGAAGGGAGATTCCTTCTTCATCATTATTTCTTTATTAACTAGTGATCCTAAATAAGAAAATAACTTGGTTCCTCTTACCAAAATCATGTTAAGTTAACTGCTATGTCTATAACCCCTCATTTTTTCTTTCTCTTATTCAGTGATGCCACGGAAAGAGATGGTTGAACAATCCAATAAGAGCTCAAACCATTGACTACTTGACAATAATCTCCCACTTACAACTTCCTTCTCCTTATTAACCACTTTAAGAATCTTCACACCTAAAAAATCCTTTTTGTTACATGAAATTACACAATACTAGATGGGATTTAGCAATCGAATGTTATAATAGAAACAACCTCAAGGTGTGAGACCTTTACAAATGAGGTTAAATCTCCAGAGAAAGTTGTTTTTCTTTCTAATGCAGACACAAAAGTGTTGATCCAACTAAACACTAAATAAGTGTAAACTATTCATAATCTATGATTTTGGAAGTGGAAAAGAATTGAAAGAACATACGCAGTTCCCTGTCTTACTATTTTCTAGAGGTACATATTAATCTTTCTATTTGGTAGAATACTAGAAGGAAAGAAAATATTCGCAATCAACAACTTCAAATATAGCTAGCACAACATATAGGCTTATCTATTGGAGAAAATGCATTTAGACATGAATGCAAGGTCAATTTACAGAGGCATAAGAAATTTTTGGCAGTGGTAAAGGTGCTATTATGCACAAGTCACTCTAGAAGACTGATGGTAGAATATGACTCCTATTTGGATATGTGTCCTAATTCAATAAATAATTTTTAAAAATAAGTATAATATGCCTCATGCAAGTACTATGTGTAGCTAATGTATATAATGGTTTGTAGTAGAAAAGTATTTTCTAAATAATCAAAGTTCTTAGCAAGTTTAAACCTAACCCCAATAGATAGAATTATAATTTTTAAAGAGATTATTTGGATATTTTAAAGAAAGAATTATTTGTTATTGATTTTAATAAAGTTCTAATGATATAAAAATCATGTTAAAAATGTAGGGTCTTCTTGATACTAATTATCTATATATGAATTGGATAATAAAAACTTAGCAAATGATTGTGTATTTTCTCTATTTGGTGGGTATCTTAGCTAAATGATTAAGAGGTATGCCATAATTCACAATTTTTTTCTCTGTAAAACAAAATTCAATGGCTACTATATAATCATTTGAAGAGGTGGTTTTCATAGAGAGACTATGTTTAGGTTTTTTGTTTCCAAGATGATTTAAATTAGGGTTGATAATTAGAGTGGTATTATTTTAGCAAAGAATATGACCTACTACGCTTATTCTAAGCACATATATAAAAGTTTAGAATCAATTTTTTCAGTACATTGTTAAAAATGGTAAGGTTATGATCCAAAACGCAGACACTTTGGTTAATCTTACAAATTCAAAAACATGCTTTATAAGTGAAAAGAGTATTAGTTTTCTACTTGTCTAGAACACGATTCATTTTTTTATGTGTTTCTTTTTTCCTTTGAAATAGATAAATATAAATTAGAATAATAATCATGTTAGATGTTATCTTTCTTACAAATCTTTATAGCTAGATTATTTATTTAATATTACGTAAATAGATAAATATATTTTATCCTCTAAAATGGAATGAGTGAGATTGGATAACCATGTGTAGTGATGGAAATGAAATTATTTAATATTTTATAATGCTTTGAAATCATTATTATGAGATGACATGAAAGAGAAAAAATGAATATAAAAGGTTTCCTTGCTATATACACATTCAACTATTGTAAAAGACACTTCAATGGGGTGCTTCAACATTACTGTTAACCTTTTATTTTGGAGGAAGTCACAATTAGCAAGACATACATTTACTATTTCTATAGAATATGTTTATCATGAATGGAACGTTCTATTATTTGTATAAGGGAGACAATTACCTTATTTTGGTCAATGGTATATGCCTATTATTATCTACAAGGGATAGATTTCTTAAGGGTTTTTTACAAGTTGAGTATTGTTTTTAGACAAGAAGAATAGAGTAGCCTCTCTATAAGTTGTAGTGTGTCTGCTAAATATTTTAATGTGGTCGGTGAAGTTGGTGTGACACATCCTTTGGTAACATGTGGGCTAGGGGGAGACTAGACCTCAAGACATCATACTTTACAATAGGAAGCTCTTTCGAATTCGACCAAACCCCTAACCTATGGTATAGATTGAGTATAATTAAGTCATTAGAGTAACATTAGATTAAAGGGATAAATTTGTTGTATTGATGTAACATTCACATTAGATTAATTTAGATTATATATCTCATTAATGGTGGAACATTGTTTTGAATGAGTTTCTCTACATAAATACAATTTTATGTGTCTATTCTTATATTCTTGCTAATTCCTTATTTATATTAAAGTTTCACAAATTAATTTTATGGTCATTCACACAATTCTATAATCGTTAATTTTAGATTTGTTACTAAGTGAATAATTTTTTATATTGTAATAATTTACCCTATCTACCATTCACAAAATTTATTGGGTGTGCATGATCAAATTGACAATAAACGATGTTCATTACAAGTCTTTAGTAATGGATTATAATCTTATATAATGAGGATGAGATATTTTTAATTTGATATGAACTATTCAAAATCTAAGTCTCATAAATAGGTGAACAATTAATGGCTTAAATTCCTTCTACAAGATTATAAATAATTTATTTTTTCTTCATCTTAAATAATATTTGTTTCATTGTTATAATTTAGAAGATAACATTCACCAAGAGCATATAGATAATGTATTAAATAATAGCTATATAGGAATGGAAGGAATATGGACATAGAATTAGTTAACTTGCAAGACTTTTCAAAAATATTGTTTAAACTAATTTTCAATATATGGAATGGACCTTCACTATCACACTCCTTCAAACTATTTTTATTGGCTTTGACATCATCATTAAATATATGGTTATTATTTTTAATTTATTTATTACTTATATTATGATAGTAATCTTTTCATTTTGTGACACATCTTTCCATTAAACAAGAGTCCTTCCGTTTCCCCTTTACTATTCGTTATTTACTCAAAATAGTGTTTAATTTTTTGATCAATTATGGGCTCAAGGGAATTGTGTTAGACATTTATCTTCCTACAAGAATCTTAACGATGGATGAATGACATGTCTTTTACAAATTGATCTTTTTTTTTGTGAAGAAAAATAGGCCCTTTACAAAGTACTCATAATTTTGGATTTGTATATTCCTCATATTTTTAGCATTTATTGGATTAAAAATTGATGATAAGTACATGTTTATGAACCCTCTAATTGAATTCAAATTTTTGAAGAAAATAAACGAACACAAATAAAAGATAATATTGTAGCTACACTTGTTCCTTTCAAGTAGTTTCTAACAAAAAATAGTAGTTTCTAACAAAAAAACAACATTTTTGAAGTGTGGCATTCATTTGGTCGAGCATAACGTTAAAAAATGATAAATATGTATTTGTTTTTAATATACATTTTCAATACGGATATCTAGTGTATCCAATTGGTTTCATTTGATTTGGTTGAATATTTTATAATTTATAAAGTTTTCAAGTGACAATAACTATAATTTAGACATAGGTTCATTTGGTCGCCCCTAAGATGTGTATATATTGAAATTCCTTTTTTTATTTTATTATTAAAAAGAAAATATAAATACCTAGTGTCTAGATATTTTTCATATTATATTGTTGTTTACCTATTTTACTATTTTTCCATAAGCATTGAACATAGAAAGTGATATATAGTGCAAAACCTTTGGTTAGTAAAACTAAAAATATAAAGTCATAATAAACTCAATATATATTAAAATCACAATCATCGGAAAGATTTATTTGAGTAGTATCATCATGCATCTAGGTGTGTCAAATGAATTCATTTGATCCCCAAAAAAGATAATGTTAAAGTGTATTTTTGTCAGCATTTGGATAGGTGCAAAGGAGACTCGATTTTAGGTATGAATGAGAAGTAGACAAATTATATATCAAAGAGAGTTTGATCTAAGAGGATTTTATATAACCATTTTTAATTAATTCCTTGAAATGGGACCTCTCAAGGCTTAAATCATCACATTTTCTTAAAAATGTTTAATTTGAGAAAAATCAGAATGTTTGAAAAAGTGTAACCCACTATTGTGGGGTCATTGACCAAAGAGAAAATCCACTCCTAGTAGACATGAATATATGACATAAAAACAGGGGATATTAATGGTTTTCCATAACAAATTAATATCTTTCAACTAGTAAAATAAAAATATCTTTCAACTAGTGAAAAAATAGAATGATTTTTTATACAAATCTAGCCAAAGTAGGAGTAGGGATCTAAATATTAAAACTGAAAGACTCAAAAACCAAACTAGAAACAACCTCCACTCCTTTTCCTCTTGACACGATGGTTCTCAAGATCCTCCCAGAGGACCTGCACGGAATCCACCATCTTGTACACCATATCTCTAGTATAAGCCACCATCTTGGTTAGATTTATTCTTTGTTGCTCTTAGTTACCCTAGATAGTAGAAATCACCAAAATTGTTTCCCCTCTTTCTTCCTCAGAGGATACCTTGGCATTTGGGACATTGACCTATATGTCTCTTAGATTATTTCATTTGTTAGGCCTCTCCAAAGGGTCAATGGAGATAGTTCAAACCCTATCATCATGCACATTTTTAAACCAATCACCTACCCTAGCATCTGCCTCACCCAAGGTTTCCAATATACTATATTTTCTTATTGCAATATGTAGCTAGGCTAGTAGCCATTGAATGAATCCATTTTACGTATTTTAGTCTATGCATAGTTAATTCACTTTATTTTCAACCTTCATTATGCCTAAATCCTAAGGGGATAAAATAGGGGAGGCAAGAGGGAAACCACAAGTTTTCAAAGAGGGATTAGGGGCTTACGTAAACACTTTAGGACAAGAGTTATCAAGGGTATAACTGAAGCTAATAGACCACAAGGAAGAGGATTCATTATTAGTTACCTCCTCTTACTTAAGACCAACTACATTATTCTCCTTGTAGGAATTAAATTAAGAATTTTCTATTCTAGTAGAGCACTAGGGATTGACATGGCTAACTTGTATCTTTAGGGGTATGCATAGAAGAGGTGGATGCAAGTTTAAAATTGTGGGCATTAGAAACTTCCATAATCAAAGTGGAATTCAAATGGGGGCTGAAGGTGTTTGGGCAACTAACAAGAGATAGAGACAAATGAAAATTAGAGAATTGGAGAATTAACCCCATACTAAGACATGCATGCCCTTAGTCTTAGCCACAATAGCAGATTAAGACAACGATAAAAAGATCTAGAACAAAAGTTTATTTTAACACCACATCTAAAATGAATAATTATGATACATAGTTGAGAGTGACATATTTTATGTACATCTCATCCAATGTGATGTATTTCATCACGTGCAATGTTACATCCTTCCATTTACTAGGGAGTTCTTCTCTATCCATTCTGTTATTGTAAGATACTCTCCCCTTCCTTTATGAATCTCTTGGAGTCATGTTTGTAAATTGACTCTTATATTTTTAGGGAACATCTCTCCATCCCCAAAAATCCTAGTAGCACCCCGAATAGATTATATAGAAATCATGGACATTCACCTAATAGAAACCTTACCCTCAACCCAAGAGCTGGAAAATTGATCAGTCCAAGCCTTGCAAACCCTCAATGTATGTGGAAATATTTTTCTTAACCAACACATGCCAAAGGACTCCATTATTTTTTAGGGTATCATAGTTACGTGGCTCAATCTATATTAAGCTTCCCCTATGGTAGGCCATGGTTTTAAAAAATTAGGAATAATGACCAAAAAGTGGTAATTCAAGCCTAAAAGTAGAAGAAGACAAACAATGTCTAGAAAAAGAAAGGCAATCACCTTTCTTAAAAATTTCAATCTTCACATCATGTAATCTTTAGGGAGATAGCTAATCATTTTTTGTACAAGAGATTTTTTTTTTTTTTTCTGGAAGCTTAGTTTTGAGGGGTTTGATAGTTCTTTTCTTTTCTTCTATCATACCGATTTTGGCTTTGTGGTTTTCTTTCTATATGATACTAGTAGCCTCAAAAATCCATCTAGACCAATTTTAGATTTTTACTTTTGGTTAAGGATATCTTGTGTTATTTCAAAAGATATGTTTTTCTGGTAAATGTCATGATGTCTTTCTTTTGTATTCTTGCTAATTTTATTATAAGGCTTGTGTGATGAAAATGTGTCACACTTCTATGAATCATTCCATCCAAGGTTGCTCAAGAATGAGGCCTCAAATATCGACTCATAGCTCTCTAGTCATGGAGTGAAAAGGTGTGTAATGGAGGCCCTTAGATTGGCCTAGTTAGTGCCTATTCAAGTACACCATGAAATGAGAGATTCAATGCATGAAAATGAGATCTACTCTATATGATAACAATGCATGAAAAGAAATTAATCTAAATGATAACAATGCATGATTATTCTATGAAAGGAAATATGGATTTAATCTAATATGAATCTAATTTACATGAATAGCCATGGATGCAAGAAGAAGATAAGAAGAGAGAAGTTGCAATATACAAGCTTGAGTGCTCAAATCCTCCTCCAAAATTGCTCTCCAAACCTACAGCATAACAATACTATGAAAAAAGATATGAATGAGAAGGAGAGGTCTCCTTTTAAAGGAAAGTGAACGGTAGAGATTACGAGGCAAAAAATCAAAGGCTATGATTAAGAGGCCAAAAGCCCACCACTTAGGAAGATGTGAAGAAAAAGGGATTTTATTTAATATTTATTTAATTTATTTCCTTTTTCATCAAATAAAGTGCTTTAAGTGGGGATTTTTATTTATTTAATTAAAACAGGGGTTTTATTTTAATTAAATAAATTAGAAGAATTTTATTTAATTAAATGGGAGGAATTTAATTTAATTAAATAAGATGAATTTTATTTAATTGAAAGGGAGAAATTTAATTTAATTAAATAAGATGAATTTTATTTAATTAAAAGGGAGATTAAATCTTTTAATTAAATAAAAATGATCAAACCTTAGGAAATATTGAAATAATTGAATAAATTACAATTTGATCAAGGAAATTGATTTGAATTGAAAATGTTGCAAAGCATTGATTCAGGAATTTGATAAAATAATAAATGATAAATGGGGCCCATAGTCTAGGCAACCATTTTAGGGTGCATACATTTGCCCCTCTTTGACTGATGTGTGATCATTCTGGGAACACATGTAGTCAAAGAATGCAGTTGAAGTGTGAGATCAATTTGGGATGACAAAATAACAAGACATCAACACCGTCGTAAATAAGTTATTGACATCAGAACAAAGATAAGCTGATTGCCAAATAAGACAAGGTCAACACTGTTGTTTGTAAGTAATTGACATATCCGAGATAAGAATCTCAAGCAAGGTTGCCCCAAGTGGAACAAATGATAGGATTGATAAAGCTGAATCAAGAATTGAAGTTTGATAGGTACTGCCCCCTCGTGATCAAAATTAAAATGAGATAGAGGAGAAACAACAAATTGATAAGTTTGATCAAATCTAACTAAAGATAAGGTTCTTGATGTAAGATGAAAGATATAAAGATCACAGAACCAAGGTAGATCATCAAGCATGAAATATTATGCCCCAAGGTTGAAGAAGAAGAAGAAGAAGAAGAAGAAGAAGAAATGGAGAGAAGAAAGAGAATTTTCCTTAAGAAAGAGAATGAAAGATAGAAGTTTGAAAGAGGTGGAAAGAAATGGAGAGAAAAAAGAGAATTTGCCTTAAGAAAGAGAATGCCCCAAAATCAATCAACTGTTTAACATAGAAAATTTTGATTGAGATCACGAAAGAAGATAAGGAAATGAAGATCAGACCATGATCACAGTTGTTTAAAAGTCCACAAGAAAGATGAAGGAAAACCCTCGCAAACTCATAATGCATCCTAAAAATGAAAACTAACATGAGGTCTAACAATGCAAGCTACATGAAAATGCAAAGGTGTACTTGCAATAGAGCAACTGTAACATAGGTCTTTGTGTTCATCATCCATTAGAGAATGTTAAGGAACTTATTTCCATCATTGGGCCATTATTAACGGACATCGAAAAATCACACAATCGTCACTAGTCACAAGTCCAACTATGAAGATATGAATGTGATTGATATTAGATTGGAATGTGGAAAGATTCTAACATAAGCATCAAAGACATAAAGGTCAAGATGACTATGATGTTAGCTTACCCAATTTAATATAGCAAAACCACGCCCACATCAAGGCATAGAGGCCAAGATGACTAGCAGACTGGTTGTGCAAAAATAGTTAAGCATAAAGCAGGAAGCAAATAAAAACATGCCCATGCCCCAAGTCCTCTAGCTATGCATCATGGAGAGACTTATTAGACAAGGACACTCAACCAAAATCAATAACAGTCAACACACAAAGAAAAGATCATGACATAGCTCAAGCATTAAGTATTATGTTTAAAAATTTAAGTGTGTTAACTGATATTGAGTTCCGAGGATAAGGATCGAATGCTCGTAAGCAGGTAAGATCTCATGACAAAACTGGGTAAGACCAAACTAATAAGTGTTGAAAAACACTCAATGTCAGGTGTTGTATTGAAAAATATAGTTGGGATGGTGTTGAAAAAAATTGTTTGTGAGATGTCCTAAAGACTAACGCATCCAATAGACCAAAGCTAACACAATTATGCCCCCTAGACAAAGGCAAAGACCAATTCCAAACCAAGGCAACAAGGACAAGGAATGATGGAGAAAGGTTAACTGTCAAGGACACGCACTAAGAAATAGGGGTGCAAAACCCTTAAGTAGCGCCTGTTACCAGGTTTTCACCACTTAGATTTTATTACAATTTTTTCTCTTTCATTTTTTTCATTTTTTTCATTTTTTTCTTCTTTTTTTTCTGGACTTTTTATAATTTTTTTGAATTTTTGCTACCAAGGTGCCTGTTTCCAGGTTTTCACCAAGGTACTTTTTCAATTTTTTTTTTTTTTTGTATTTTTGGAATATATAATCTTTTTTGGAGATACATCAAAGCACCTATTGCTAGGTTTTCACTAAGATGATCATTTTTTCAAGACATTTTCTGACTTTTACCATTTTTGACAATATATCATTTTTTGGATTTTTTCAGGATCAATAATTATGTACAAAGGATTCCCCCAAACAGAATGGGCATCAAACTCCCAAGAAAGATCACATTGTGCATTCCCCATGTTTTAGCAAGGTGGAGGACAAAAGGGATTAGCAAGCTGGTGGAAGAGATGCAAGATAGGAGAATGAAGGGAAGAAATCCTCAAAGGAAAACTCCTCAAGAGTACCCAAGCTAGGGAAAAAGAAACATCATGTAAAGCACATTTGGACAAGAATGAAAGGCCAGCATAGGATAAGTCACAAAAGCGTAATGTAAGAGAAGGAAATGATGCAGTCAAAAGGAGTAGACATGTCAAGAGGCTTCATAGCACCATATTTTACTCTTTTTCTTTCTCTTTTTTTTTATTAGATCAAGACTAAAGGGGAAAAGGATAGCGATAGGATAAAATAAATGGAGGAAGATAGATATGAAGGCTGAACATGAAAGGAATGAAAGCAAGGTCATCATAAGATAGCTAACAAAATAGCCCAAATGTTCGTGTATAGATCAACATTGTCAAGATCAAAGAGAGAATACAGAGTGAATGAAAGATGTAGAAGAACTACGCATGATGCCTGATTGCTAGGTTTTCATCAGGAAACCTAGCCAAGGTGCCACAAGGGAGTGGTTTTTTCCATAGAATGAAACTATTTCTCTTTAATTTTTTTTCTCTTTTTTGAATTTTTTTGGAAGAAGGGAAGCTTTTTAGATAATGCTCCTTGAAAGGATAAACCATTATATGCCAAGATTCAAAATGATATGCTCAAAGATGTTGATAGGGAAAGGAAGATGAAAGAGAAAAATGGAGGATAAGGTTTTATGCAAAGCGAGTGAGGTTGGAAGATAGGAGGAATAGACAAATGATGAAAAATGATAGAAGGTAGAGGGATAGTGAATGGAAGGATTGTGAAAGGGTAGACGGAAAGGAAGGCAAGATTAACATCAATACACACTGTGAAGGGTGGCGAGAGGATATATAGGAAATGTGAATGAAGGAATATGGTGAATGGATAATAGAGGTTGCGGTTTAGGCGCATGGAATGAAAGAATGTTTTTGGAAGAAGATAAAGTGGAAGCCTTTGGAAGCTTGAATGTCAACTTTACTTGTTTCTCAACATGAGTCTCTTTCAAGAGAGACTTCAGAATCCATATATTTGTAGGCTTTTCATTTTTTTTTGATGATTTAGAGACAATATCTTCAATTATGGATTTTGGAGCCCATACTTGTCTTGCAGTTTTCTTCTTAGCTATCTCTTTTGACTTTATGCCCCCATGTTGATTAGAGGAGACATGGCGATCTTCTTTTTTAGATGGATTCTTGTATTGCTTCTTTTCCTTGTATTGAACATTCAAGTTTCTTCCAAAAGACTTGGGACTTGTGGATGAAGAAGAAGAATATGACTGGTTTAGATGGGTGAATGGATAAAAAGGAGTCAAGGGTATGCATCTATGTTGATCTTGAAGAAAGATAGGAGATGGAGGGATGTAAGGACCCAAGATGGATGAAGAATTAGGAGGGTTAGGAGGGGAAAGTGAAGGGACATAAGGACCCAAGATGGAAGGAAAATGTGAAGCCCTTAGTATTGGTGGAGGAGGTCCAAGGATGGATGTGGAAGACGCAAAAGCATAATCAATAAGTTAGTCAGCATGTATATGACAACCAAGGACATCAGCATCTTTAGAGTGAGCATTAGGTTTTTCAATAGGATCGTGAACATCTTGAATAGGAGCAACTTCTTTGATAGGATTGTTCGAAGCTTGAAAAGACTTAGGAAGAGTACATAAAGTGGAAGCGAACATGGAGTGGTAGAACAAGAAGATGGAAGACTTTGATCTTGACAAGGATCTTTGGATAGCATAAGTGCATAATTTTCCTCTTGATTTTCAATAGGCTTAATATTGGAAGTAACAACACCATTTTTAATAACATTAATGGAAGTGTCATCTTTGGAAAGTGAAAGTGGGGTAAGGTTATTTTGATTGTCAATAAGCCCAACAGTGCAAGTAACTTGATCTTTCTTAGGAGAAGATTTAAGAGAGGGTGGAATGAATGAGAAAGGGCATAAGAGATCAAAAGAACCATGACGTGGATAAGAGACGTCACAAAGAAGATTGGATGACGTGGAGATTTCTTGATCTTGATCTTTCTTTATGTTCTTTTCTTTATCATTTTTAGAGTCCACTTGACATGGAGCCACTCCTAAGGACAAGGAAGTATGTTGTAATTGTATGGGAGACTTGGGAAGAGATGGGGAAGGATTAGCTAAAGTAGGAATTATAGCATATAAAGGCTTAGGCTCTTTTGGTTTAGCATTATTGAAAGTATTTGCAACCAAGTGAAGGTTAGCTTGAGTTTCTTTAAGAGGTAGCCCTTGAGAATAACTATAGGGATCTGCATGAAAAGCATTAGGGCTTCTGTCAGATGAAGGATTTGTGGAAGGTTTGGAAACTTTAAGAGATGTATGGGTATTGGAGGAAGTAGACGATGGAAGGGAATCATCACAAAATAACGGTTCATCTTTAACATGATCTTGCTTGAGAGTGTAATATTTATTTTCAGCATGAGAATCCTTAGAGGAGAAACTCTTATGATATTTACGTTTAAAATCAGTGTGGTAAAGTTTCTCTTCCTCAATAGAAGCATCAAAGAGGTATTGTTCACAAAACTCATCAAAGTATTTTTCAAAATCAGAGTCATATGGATCACCATCACAATCTATCCAATGGGACGACCCTTTTGTAAGAACAAGCACACGACAAGGAGGACTCTTAGGAATAGAGGTGTCAAGAGTATAAATATGTATTTCATCATAATAGCCATCATCAGAATAGACATCAAAGTCATAGGTATTACTATTTTGTCCATCATCATAGTCATCATTGTCATCATAATCATAATAGTTGGGATCATCAAAGTCATCAAAGATGGGCATGTCATTCTTCATGGAAGAGGTATCACAAGGATTACCACATTTATCATTATGGTATGTCTTGAAAAGAGAAGTATGATTCTTGGGAGAAGTAGAAGAAGAACAAGATCATGAAGAAGAGGAAAGTGGAGACCTAATGGAAGAAGAAGATTTGGATGATGAGGAATGATGAGAAGACTTAGAAGATGAAAGACGTTTGGAAGAAAGAGATTGTGAGTAGATCATGTATATGATCCTAGAAAAGGCATCTAATTTTCTCGCTCTTTTCTCTATTTTTATTGTAATTTATCATCCATGCAATTTTTGGAGGAACACCACTCTTCAAATTGAGCAATAAGTTCGAGATCATCTAATCTCAAGAGAGGTTCCATAACAAGATATTTTAAATTCATGGTTATTATAAGAAGAGGCATCGAGAATGGAAGTGATAGAAGAGATGAAATAGAAGAAGCTAGACTAAATAATAAGAGGAAAAGAATCAAGAAGACGTGAAAGATCTTAGGAAGAAGAGGAAGAAGCATGAAAGAAGAAGAGAAAGAATGGAAATGGAAGACTAGGAAGACATGACAGATGTGGAAGAAAGAAGACCAAGAGTCATTTTGTGCAATCGGATACCATTTAAGTTCATTTGGATGTTGAGAAACACGTGATGACACTCTTTGGGGAGATATATTGAAATTTTCATCACTCAGGAACTCATACTTGTTCATTTTAATTGACCAACTAGATGTATTAACAAATTTTTATCATGAATCAGACACACAAGAAAGCAATTAGGGAGTTCAATAAATCAATTGTCTTCAAATAATGAGCAAGGGACAAAGCAACCTTGCACATGAACATGGATAGTGACATAGTATTCTACTCCATAAGAATTTTTCTTGTGTATGTTCTCAAAATGTTTTCCAATCATGCACATAGTCCTAGAGAATAAAAAGGTTGTTGCACTATGGTTCTTACTAATGGCTTGACTTTGCAATTTTAGCAATCTCAAGTGGGTGAAATCCAATCCCAGCGCATCGAGGTTTTGACACAGTCCAAGAATTTAATCAATGAGGAGCTGCTGAGGAGATCTCACAACCCACAAGAAACTACACCCGTGGAGATTTCTTCCACAAGGACATTTATATAGCAATTGTTGCTACCATAGAAAAAAATGGCTATTACCGCTTGAGGTTCCGTCCACGTGGTTTACCCAATAAAGGGAATGTCCACTATGGTTAACCCTCTCTAACAGGGAAGACTCACAATATGGACCACATGGGGACTTGGTTTGGATTCAAGGGTTACAAGTTTCTGATTCATCCAAAAGGGAAAAGAGCATAATCCTCTAGCCTCTTCACATCACCAAAACATAGCAAACATGATTAATTGACCCGATAATTTGAAATCACCTCATTCAAGGCTCATACAACAACAAATGACACCAATCCCCTAAAGAGAGAAAGTATTGCCAAAAGTTGAAACCCAAACCAAGTTGACCAATGAGGTAAAGACAAAATCCTTCCCTACCTACAAGGGGATCTATCGTCAAGAAGAGCTTCACATGTAAAACAAGCAAATGAAGCCCACTCTCTCAAGATCGCCACAAATAGTGTTTATAGGGCCTAATTACTATGTGAAACATATATGCAAGAAAGCAAATCTAGGTCCATTTTTAGAGCACCAATTGGAAATGTGATCTATGAAAGCAAGAAACACTCAAGCTAGACACATAAGATGTTCATTTTATTTCCAAAATCCAAATGTTATAGAGAGCAAAAAAATACCTCAAATCCAATGCAACACGAATCATTTTATTGTTTATCCATGCAAGTCCAAGAAATCTCCACAAACTCTCCAACAAGCAAGACAAGCAAATAAGATATGCAATATATATTCAACTTATGCAAACTCTAGGGTTAGATCTGAAAATCAATTGTTATTGATTAAGGTAACAACAGGGTTTGAAGGGACCCCAAAAACCTTTACATAGAAACAGAAAGATAAACATGAAGCAACAAGAAAAACAATGAGTTGTCAAGCATGACAGAACACTGAGAAAGGGCTAAAACTTAGATAGAACTTTAGAGTTCAGAACAAAGAAAAATAGCAAACTACAAGCAGCAAAAACTCCCAGCAGTCGAAGAACAAAAAACTTCCAGCAACTAACAACCTCAAGCCAAGCAACTAAACATTTTCCATCTGGTCTTCCAACATCTAAACTTTGACCATCTAAATTTCCAGGCACTAGATCGAACTAGCAAATAATCCAAATGACAATTCACATCATGCATTGAACCATGTGAAAAATAAGTGCAAGCTAATCATTAAATGCCCTTTTTTAATTTTGATTTTTGACCTAGTCAAAAAGATTGGACTTATATGCAATGATTTCGGATCCTAAACCCTAAATACAGAAAATAGACCCCTATTAAAAAATAAAGATCTTTCTAAAAATGTCATAATTTTTAAAATATCTTTTCATTTGTGCCCTAGGGAGCCATTTTCTCAAAATAGACTAGTTTTCATAAATCAACCAAATGAGCTATGATATTGCATCCAAATTTAAAAATCAAAGAATGGACCCCCTATAGAATTTAAATACATTTTTGAAAATGTAAAAATTTCTGAAACATTCGCTGATTTGCGCCAAAAATTAAGGTTTTATGAAAAATAAAGAAAAAATTATTAAAAATTCAAAATACCTCAAAAAATTTGGAATTTTTTACTGAAGCTTCTTTGATATGTCTCCAAACTACAAAAATAATTTCAGACTTAAAATCCAAGCCGTTTAGGAGATATGATCAAATCTTTGAAAAGATAGGATTTTCATCTCCAAACAAATTTGCACAAGGGTTAGGCTTGAAAAACTTCAATAAAATAACTATGTAAAGATTAGAAAATCTGAAAATCTGAATAAAATGAAGGAAAATCAGGAGCATCATGCCCCATGGTGGGCACCAAAAATGTGTGATGAAAATCTGTCACACTTCTATGAATCATTCCATCTAAGGTTGCTCAAGAATGAGGCCTCAAATATCGACTCATAACTCTCTAGTCATAGAGTGCAAAACTGTAATGGAGGCCCTCAGATTGACCTAGTTAGTGTCTATGAAAGTACATCATGAAATGAGAGATTCAATGCATGAAAATGAGATCTACTATATATGATAACAATGCATGAAAAGAAATTAATCTAAATGATAACAATGCATGATTATTCTATGAAAGGAAATATGGATTTAATCTAATATGAATCTAATTTACATGAATAGCCATGGATGCAAGAAGAATAAAAGAAGAGAAGTTGCAATATCCAAGCTTGAGTGTTCAAATCCTCCTCCAAAATTGCTCTCCAAACATGCAGCATAACAATACTATGAAAAAATATATGAATGAGAAGGAGAGGTCTCCTTTTAAAGGAAAGTGAACGGTAGAGATTAAGAGGCAAAAAATCAAAGGCTATGATTAAGAGGCAAAAAACCCACAATTTAGGAAGATGTGAAGGAAAAGGAATTTTATTTAATATTTATTTAATTTATTTCCTTTTTCATCAAATAAAGTGCTTTAAGTGGGGATTTTTATTTGTTTAATTAAAAGAGGGGTTTTCTTTTAATTAAATAAATTAGAAGAATTTTATTTAATTAAATGGGAGGAATTTAATTTAATTAAATAAGATGAATTTTATTTAATTATAAGAGAGAATTTTAATTTAATTAAATAAGATGAATTTTATTTAATTAAAGGGAGATTAAATCTTTTAATTAAATAAAAATGATCAAACCTTAGGAAATATTGAAATAATTGAATCAACTACAATTTTATCAAGGAAATTGATTTGAATTGAAAATGTTGCAAAGCATTGATTCAAGATTTTGATAAAATAATAAATGATAAATGGGGCCCATAGTCTAGGCGACCATTTTAGGGTGCATACAAGGCCTACATTGATTTTGCTCTGGTGTCTTTTCACAAGTCTCCAACTAAGGTGGAGAGTTATCCTATGGATGTGGAGACCTTCCTTCTATTTTAAAGAGTGAGAGTATGTTTCTTCATCAAATGACTTTCTCTCTTGCCAATTCTATCGAAATGGAGGCCTCTTGTATTGAGGTGGAGAATATTGGTGTGGGAGAGGTAGAGTGCTACCGTAAGGGGGCTATGGCTTTTTTTTCTTTGGTTATTGGGTACAATGTGGATGATGTTGATCTAACTTCTTTGTTCTTTCCTCTCACTGGACTATTGAGGTGAGGTCACTGAAATATTTTGGGATCCTTTGTCTATATCTTTAGAAGATTATAAGATCCTTTGTAATACCCATTGTCAAGGTTAGGGGAGCCTATACAAACCCTTTGTTTTGAGTTGTTTGGTTGCTTTAGCCTTGTCTTGTTTTTGTCTAGGCATTGTATGGTAGCTCTTTTTACGCTACTATTAGTTAGCTATTTGTTGGACTATTGATTGTAAGTGTTTTATCATTTGCTGCTTTGTATAAGTGAGTTTTGAATCCCACTAAAATGCACTTGTACAAAATTTTGGAATCCCTTCAAAACTTATTTTATCCTTAATTGAAACAACCTTTATCATCATTAATAATATGTATCTTCATTAGAATCATTATTATACATGTTACCATTGACAAAAGATTTTCTCTTTTTAACAAATAACTTAATCAACAATTTTTAAAATGACAAATAAATAAATTATAATCTTTTATCATTTTATTCACCTACTTAAAAAATAAATATATTTTGTGAATGTTGATATATGGCTTTGATCAAAAGTCAATGAATTCCTTAAATTTAGTTTATATAAACATCGGTCTTGATATGCATACTTATCCACACAATGAAATTCATAGACTTTAAGAAACAGGACAAAAACACTGAATCGTATCTTATGGCTTTTACAACCATTATTATCAGTCATACAAATCTTGCGAAGAATGATTATTTTCTTTATATGAAGTGACATTACTAGTGGAGATACCATGAATTTGGTAGCTTTCTTTGAAGAAAAAAAGTTGCTAAACGACCAACGACAAAAGGTTGGTACATATTATATTACATTTCATGTTCCTTCAAGATTCATCCTCGACGTCTACTTTAAATCAAAAGACAAGCAGAACAACATAGATTTTGTCAGTCATAATCATTTGCAAGTGACAAATGTTAAATGTGGGAATTGTTTGAAAGAAATGGAGTCATTATTTAATGTACTCAGCAGTGTTTTGTTCTTTAAAATGAGAATGGGAATCCAGATGGCAGAATTTTCTAAATTTCTTCCTCATGTGAATAGCCTCTAAAAATGGTCCCTCCCATCTTCCCTCCAGCCATAGATTCAAGGGAATCCATTCCCTTGTCACCTCATGTAAAGCTTGATGCTCTTACTTTATACTCTAGATGGGTTTCCCTTCTGAGTGAAGAACAATAATGAGAAAAACTTGAGTTGTAAAAGCAACTGTACGCATGAAATGGCTTGGAGATTGTATTGCTGGGTGATGAAGGTTGTATTTTGGATTGGGCAAGGAATGGATTTTAATTGATTTTTTTATTCATTGAATATTGTATCGATGGTTTCAAAATAGTTTTTGATTTTTTTTACATATCGATTTTAGATCCTAGGAATATTCCTAGGGTTTTGATGATGAATTTATACTCACACACAATAATAAATATGAAGAAAATTACAATTTCTATATAAAAATGTATATATTTTAACATATTTTGTTATTATAACATTAGAATTAGTATTCTTCAAAAAATAACATTGGTGTTTTTTCATATGTTAACATACATATGTTTGATTTTAGTAATAATAAAATTATTTGTTATATTTAAGAAGATTTAGAAAAGCCAACAATGATTAATTTGACCATGTTAAAGCATTAATTTGTCAACAAACCTTAGTATTGTGCATGCAATCTGCTGCATAGAATAACAAGACTACTCTCTCTAATTAGGATATTTTGTAAACTCCAAAAATTACAATTAGTGATGATTCTTATGACTAGTTACCTTCTACATAGTTGAAGTTTCATTATTACAATATTTTGGTGTGCTCTAATGTCCATCAACATAACTCTTATTCAAGAATGCAAGCCACTAATTTACATGTCACAATCATTTGAAACTGAAAAAAATTAAAAACTACAACATACAATTATAATAAATAAAAAAATATTATATGTACATTTCTTAAAACATTCATACATTTAAAGAAATGTTAAACAAACAACAAATGATAAATATGTTTTTGTTAAATTTGAGGAAACAAGTTTTTTTTTAAAACATAAAAATTATAAAGAAAGTGTAGCCAATATAAGTTATGTACATTCAATTTACTCCATTTCAATGCTATCTATGATAATTGGTAGATGTGGGGTTAAACCCTCAATACTTTTCATTACAATATATCATCTTTTGTATTGATAATTATGATTTATTAACTTTGTAGTTAGTAACATTGTTTCTCTATTATTAGGAGTAAAGTTTTTATTAATTTTTCCTCGCACTTTAATGCATTTTAAATACTCTTAAAGGAACTAGTTATTGCCTCTTCACTCGTGTGATCATATTATGATTAGTGAAATTCTTATCATTTTACAACCAAAATATGAATTTTATGCTTCTTGCATTTCATTACAGAACTTATGTAGAAACTAATATAGTATTTTAGAAATTGTCATTTGTTTGTCATTGTAGACCAGACCCAAATAAAAAATATTCAAATAATTTTCTTTTACCTCCCCTAAACATAGACGGTACTAATCATGTGAGGGAAGTAGGGCCCTACAATGTTTAGTGGTAGAGAACATCCAATTAAAAATAGAGAAAAATATTCTATCTAAACAAATAAGGGCAACACAAATGTTGGACACTATAATCACTACTGACTTAAGCTTTGTAATTGTAAATATGCAAGATAATTGTGAAAGACAGGTAAACCATTAACTCTGCTACTTTTTTTTATAAAAGAATCCAAAAAATATAAATGTAAAGTAGATACTGAGACTTAACCTTCACCTCTTGACAAGCTTGCAGTTTAATGTTTTTTATTACGGTAAAAATAGGTTTTGAAGAGGCCCCGAAACCCTATACAAACAGATTTAGGCAGGAATTTGGAACCCGGCTAAGATGAAATGCTGCTCAAAAATGTACATTTTGAACCAGTAGCCCAGCAACAATAAATAATATAAAACTAACAATATAAACCATTAAAACCCCAGCTGCCCAGAAAAGATCTAAATCTTACACCATTAAGTTTGCTGGAGTTTTGAGGCTCCCCAAACAGAAATCAAGGGTTTTGACATGGAACCCAAAACCAAAAAGAACAACACCATAGAGCATCACCGCCTCAAAACCTGCCTTTAACCTTAATCGAAAACACCCAACATTTACAATGGGCCCTTGAAAACTTTCAGCATCCATTTGCCAACACCTTCCAGCCGCTAGCAAAGAAAAAGCCAGAAAAACATTAAAAAAGAGGAGCCAAGGATTCCCTAAACCACAACTTGGTGACAGGATTGATACCCAAAGCAATTGGATATCAACCAACACCAACAAAATACCACCAGCCCTAAAGTGGTACCACATCACAATCCAAACCACCTTAAAATCCAAAGGGTTTCCATTTCCATCTTGCCTTTATATGACTAAAAGAAGGGGGAGACCACATGCAGCCCCAAGAAACATCCATCCAATAGTTCCAGTCCTCCTCAATAGGTTGAGCCTCCACCTCAATAGGATCTTCCACCTCAATATGAAGCAGGGGGGAAGAAAGTTGAAGCTGAGAGAGACTCCACCACCAAGAAGCCACAGGAAAGTACCTCACCTCTAAAGGCCTATCTTGCAATTCAATGTTATCAACATGTATACCAAATAATTAGTCTATAAGGAATTACTTAAGGAGACATATGCAAGTAGATACATTCGGAAAGAAAAAGAAAATATGGGCAATCAAATCATCATGTAGGACAAGTTTGGAATAAAATTCAATCGAGAACACTTCATCTTCTAAGATAATCTTAATATCTTCATAAAAATTATCTGCATTGAACCTATCTACTTAAAATTTGATATTATGCCATTTGAATATCAAAACTCACTTCTTATAATTATTCTTGTATAACTAATAAGAAACCAATATGAAATATAGAAAGAAACTAAGAAATCAAAATCCTTCTTGGAATTACCTTAGACTTTTCTTGATTTACTCAAACCAATCCATACTTAATAGCATTGTCTCCCTTCACTATTACCTTAGCAGTGAGATTAAATGGGCTATACCAAGGCCAATGAGCAAACTAATATGTATATACATTGGTTAAAATTTCTCTAAACTTTATACTTCATATCTATTTGCCTTTCATATGTCATGTAAACATTGATTATATATGGTTGTAATCAGATTTTAATCAACATTTTCATTGGTCAAATAATTTGTAAATTCTATTTAGAAAATAAAATGATAGAATAATTGATTACAAAAGAAAATAAGTGATAGAATGGTTTAATAATTTTTCTATGCAAATTTTACTATGTGAAGGAAATCAATATATTGATTCCAAAATACCAACTCTTTATAAATAAGAGCGGCAAGGCAATTAATCAAGTTCCCGCCAAAGAGTGTAAGGACTACTTTGCTTTTTTTTTTTTTTTTATTTGCATTAATTCTCTGTAGGTACATATAACCATATAAGCTAACATGATGGCACTAAATTACTTTTTTTTTTTTAATTCAACCTTTAGTAATAATTTGGTGTTAATCACACAAAGTTACATAACATTTGCAAAAAGGATCAAAGATTTAGATTAAGAAATAAATTCTATAAGAATTTGAATTAAATTGTAAATATTTATCCTTTGCAATACAAACAAAAGTTTATCATGACTCAAAATGTTCTTGTATGGTAGTTGTACACTAGCGTTTAATGATAGAGAAACAAAGATAATATAAACATGGGAAAAAGCCTTTTTTTATAAGTTCTTGGTTTATAAACTTTTTAACTTGATTAGTAACACTGCATGCCCTCCAAGTCTACACGAAATGCTTTTGACCTAGAGATATGAACCAGTGAGGCCACAAATGGGGGTCCTTATAACCTTATTACAAAGTTGAGGCCAAAAACTGTGAGAACATTGGATCAACGAAGGCACTTGAGCCTGTAATCACAGTGGCCCAGCGGGGGTTTGAACCTAGGTGGGGACAACAACAACACCACCACTTAACCAACACACTAAGTGGTGAACCCAAAATGGCTAAAAGCTTACCATATGCCAATATTTTATATTTTTATTGACATCTAGTATTAAATAATTATAATATCTAGCAACACTTGTTAGTCTCATACTTATCTAGATCTATAGTATATGCATAGTATGTTTACTACACTTGATCCAAGCAATTCCAAAACAATGCAAAATCATGATAGAGAAACATCTAGTGGGATGTGCTCAAAGACAAAAAGAGTTGTTTTTAAATTGCTCATTATTTTCCCCTTTTATTAAAGCATCATTTTTCTTAAGAACTAACAAATAGAACAGTTTTGTATGAGTTTATTTTGTTCTAGTAAAAAGTACAAAAAATTCTTGATACACATTGGACACAGCTAAGATGAATAGACAAGTGTAACTTCATTGCTGATAAAGACAAAATTCAAGTTAGACCAGCACTTGCTAAAAATGGAAGAACTAATCCTAAACAAATTCTCTTTTAAAGGCCCAATGTGGCCAAATATGTACTAAGAATACGTCCGTAACACTTTCATAATGTAATTAGAAGAAGCTTATATTGTAGACCAAGAATATCTAGCATGTATAGCATTATATGCTCTCGAGCAAAGAATCTTTGGCTTGTATAGATGTATATATGGGGACAAAAGAGAAATATTGGAAATCTAAATAACAATGATGAATTGAGCAAGCTCTCTACTATAAATTAAAGCTAGTAATTAAATTGCATCAATTGGAAAACATCAAGAAAAAATAAATAAACAAAAAAAAAAATTATACAAAAGTTTCCATACATTTCACCACTTGTTGCAAAACTCTAACAAACAAAATAAATATATTTAAGAAAAAATATAAATTTATTAAAAAACTCCCTTTATTTTGTCACTGGATCCAATGATTTGTGGAACTCAAACAAAGACAAATCAAAAATATGAAATCTATTTTAGAAAACATATATTGTTGTCCAAAATTTCCCCCACATTTTGACATTACAGAGAAATTTTTCTAACACCAACCAATTACTAGAAAAATACATTGTTAAAATATTTCCCTGCATTTTACTACTCACAAATTTTCATAATTCAAATAAGAAAAATCCCCTAACAGGGTCACATATAGAAAATGTGTTTGTAATCTTTAACATGATAAGTTCTTAACTGAGCGTACTTCAGAAGGGTACATTTTTATTGTGGGTCGCAATTCCCATAGAGGTTTTTCCCTTATTGGGTTTCCTCATTAAATATGATGTTAAATGAGTTTGAATGATTGATTAGCATATTATGAGATATATGGTTGTTTAAGTTATTAAGTTATTTGGTGAGTCGGTCATTACTATATTCAGTTCTAGCGAGTGAATCAGTGAGCTAAGCTAAAGTATTTAATTTCATTTTTTCTAATTCACCCCCCCTCTCAGTGGACCAACACTTTGAATTCCTTCAGCTTATTCTTTCTACAGATCTAACAATATCCTTCTCATCATTAAACTTTCTCCATCCTTTGGATTCTATCCTTGTCTTAAATTTTCTCCAACTTCATCTTCTAGTTGGGTCACATGAAGTCTAGCCTATTTTCCTTTACCTCCACCTTTCTCTATCCATGGAAATTGAAAGGCTCTATGCCCATTTTCTCCACATTGGTAGCATGTACCAGTGAAGTCTCTTCCTCTTCCAAAATTTATATTTCCTTTGAAGGACTCTCCTCTTCCTCTAAAATTTATTCCACCTCTCATTTCTTGAGTGTATGAACTCGCCTGAGAGGTACCAGCTTCATCTTGTTTGGTAGAATTTCCTCTTCCACCACTATTTTGACATCTACCATTTGTATCACTCCCTCTCCCTCTATTATTATTTTTTCATTTTATATTCAATTTCTCTTTAGCCTTCAAAGAATATCCATAGTCCTCTTCAATATTATGCAGCTTTAATAAACTTATTCCGTCTTGTATTGACATACCAAATCATTGAAATACCTTGAAACTTTCTCTACATCATCTTCAGCATGGCTTTCTCATATTATCAATCAATCAAATTATTATGTGTACTCCTTGAGACTTGTTTCTCCTTTCTTCAAATTTTGCAATTTTTGAAACAAACTCATATGGTAGTCTACTAGCAGAAATTTTCCCTTCAACTTTGTTACCATTCTATCCCATGAATTTATTTTATATTTTCCTCTTCATTGTCTATTAGTTTTCAAATGATCCCATCAAATAGATGTGTGACCTTTCAACTTCATACAAGAATACTTTACCTTTTTATCTTCTTTTGTACTTTCAAATTCAAAATATTTCTCTATTTCAGAGACCCAGTCTGGTAATTTATCTGGATTTAAATTACCATTATAACTTGGATAGTCAGAATAGGGTCTGGTGTTTACTCTATTTATGGATTGAATAAACCTATGCTCTCCTTGATCAAGCCCCATTTGGGTTTCTTCTTCTACTACCTCAACCTGTTCATCTTCCTCATCAGTTACATATTCCACATGAATAACTCTATGTTATGAGGTTTCAATGGATTCCTTCCTGGCTGTTATTCCTTTCAACATCTCCATCATGATAGGGTTTTCACCTCTATCTTCTCCTCTTTCCCTACCACTTCCTCCTTGTTCTATTTCACAAAAGTTCTTTGTAGCTACGGGTCTTTTCTTTTCCTCATCTTACCCACAACACAAAAATCCTTCAAAACTTTGTTTTTGACACCTTCAATTCTCCTCAAACCTTCTTTGATACCACTTGGAGCAGTCTATATGCCTGGGGATATGCCCAAACACGAAAAAATAAAATTACCAATAACAAATAACAAATCAATTTGAGCAATTGATTGAATTTCAACAACACACAAAAACTGTAATTACAACCTATGAAACATGAAGAGATATTTTGCCTCAAAAAATAATTCAATGTTTTGCCTTCAAAATCAATAATAATTGGGAATAACTCTCCAAAATAACCCCTCAAAAAGAAGAATCCCTTTACGAGAGAGAGAGAGAGAGAGAGAGAGAGAGAGAGAGAGAGAGAGAGAGAGAGAGAGAGAGAGAGAGAGAGAGAGAGAGAGAGAGAGAGAGAGAGAGAGAGAGAGCTTACGAGGAGGGAAAATGAATAGCCAAGAGGAGGGAAGTGAATAGTCTTTCCAAGTTTAAATTGAGGAGTTGAAAAGAAATTCAGAAACCACAAAGAATATAAATTTAATATATATATTTTTATTTCCTAATTATAGTGCATTGATTATGTTAATGGACAACACCCTTCAGCTCCTGATTGGTTTGGATCACTCCTGATGGCTCCCAGCAGCTCTTGATTGCTCCTGACAATTGAACCCAAACGAAGCCAGAGCTTAAAATCAGAACTATAACTAGCATGACAACTCCTGATATCTCTTGACGGCTCATGAAATCTCGCGATGACTGATTTCAATAAAAACTCAAATTGAGACCAAAACCAAAACTATTTTTTCTTGGATGATGAGGATTGCACATACATCTAGATGTTCCTACAACTGACACGTCAGGTAGACAAATGATTCATGATAATTAACTCATGATCATTTGGGGCAATTTGGAATTGGAATTTCATACTTAGCCAACTCATTTTCCTTCAACCATAATGTGTCCTCAGCTAGTTTATCCTTCAAACAAACCAAATATTCCATGTATTCCTTTCCTTGGGTTTTCTTTGCAATTCTATAATCAACTATAGCATCCACATTCTCAGCCTTCTTTTCAGGCAATTATTCAATCCATATTGGTTTTTGATCTCTCTCTGTTGGGGGATATGTTTTTGTACCATTCACTCCCTCATAATGTCTACAAAAATCCCTAATGTTGAATATAGGTGAAATTTCATTATCCTCTTGAAGGTCAACTTCATAGGCATTAGCTCAAAAATTCCCCAAGGTCCTACATGGACCTATCTTCTTCCATTTTAATTTATTCTAGGTTCCCTATGGAACCCTTTCTTTTCTTAGATGAACACATACCATATCACCAACATGAAATTCGTTCTCTCTTCTATGCATATCCACATAGTTTTTGTACTTGGTAGTAGTCTTCTCCAATTTCTCCTTAACTTCTTTGTGCAAATATTTGATATTTTCTATAAAATCTTCAACTACATCACTGTCTCTGAGCTCATCCACACCCCTTTGACTATATGCATAAACAACATCGAATGAAGTATTTCGCACACTTCTATTAACTGAGTTATTATATGCAAACTTTGTTAGAGTAATAAAGTGATTCCACTTATTAATTAAATCATCTTGATTTAATTATTAAGTCACTTATTATCTCTATTTCACTTAAGCTAAACTTTAGGCATATAATAATTAATTCTTTTATTAATTATTATTATGCAACCTAGATATTTCCCCTTTAGGGTTTCTCTCATAGGGTTTTGGTTTCCTTTTATAAGGATTCCCTCTTTGTAAATTATAAATTAATCTAGGATTCTATTGCATTGAGAGTTTTTTCCATTGTTTGCACAATATTTTTCCTGTTCCATTGATCTGTGATTTTTGGCCTCCGTAGCTTTTGTGCTTCTCTCTTTCTATGACAGGTTTGCATTTAGGTGATTCTTGGAAGCTATGGGTTGATAGTTTTCATCAACTCCAATAAACTCAACTTGTTGCAATGTTAAATCCCATTGATTAATTTTTTCACCTGCAGACACCCTAAATTTGTCAACCAAAATCAACATGGTCAACCAAGATCAAGAAGGGTCAAATGAAGTCAACATAATAGATTAATTAACAAATTCATTAATTAATTAAATTTAAGCCAAAACTGATTAATTAAACTATGTAATTTGTTAAATCAATTAGTTATATAGTTCAATTAAATAAATCAAATGCAACCCATCAAGTCTCCTTACATGGCTAAATTAATTAAATTGGTTGAATTAATTAAATCTTAATTAATTTCAACAAAAGGGGACAAGAAATCAAATAACTAATGAGAAGAAAGGATTGAGAGCATCTGGATTACTCCAAAATTTGATATCCTCACCACTCATTTTGGCTTCGCTATCCTCACCAGTCTTTTTGTTACCTTGTCTAATCATTTGAAACCCTTGACTCAACTCAACCCTAATCATGATCAAATCAACTCTACCTCCTACCCTTGGGAAATCCTTTAAATAGAAGCCATATTGAGAGCATTGAGGGAAAACATAGATTCATGAGCAAAGAATCATCACTATGAGCAATTCACATTGAGAGTATATCATTTGCATTGTTTCCATTTTGCATAATAGTGATTTAACTTGAAGCAAATAGGACAATTTGAGATAATTAGGGTATTATCACATCAAATAGCTTCAATTTCTCATTAATAGGACTATCACTAATGGATGCTAAGCTAAGAGCATTTACTAGAAGTTCTAGATACAGAGCCATGCAATGTTTATTGCTTTAAAAGTTTAATTCATTAGCTTATGCAAGGATTACTCATTTGGGCTTTTCTATCCTCACCACTCCTTTTATTACCTTGTCTCATCATTTGAAACCCTTGACTCAACTCAACCCTAATCATGATCAAATCAACTCTACCCCCTACCCTTGGGAAATCCTTGAAATAGAAGCCATATTGAGAGCATTGAGGGAAAACATAGATTCGTGAGAAAAGAATCATCACTATGAGAAATTCACATTAAGAGCATATCATTTGCATTGTTTCCATTTTTCATAATAGTGATTCATCTTGAATCAAATAAGACAATTTGGGATAATTAGGGTATTATAACATCAAATAGATTCAATTTCTGATTACTAGGACTGTCACTAATAGATGGTAAGCTGGGAGTATTCACTTGCAGTTCTAGATAGAGAGCCATGCAATGTTTATTTCTTTAAAAGTTGAATTCATTAGCTTTCATTTGCTTGATTTATTTTAATTAGATTAATTTTCAAACTAATTTCATGAAGGTATGATTTTCATATACACATCACCAACCAAAATTTGCAACAAATTACCCAAACTTATGTTCACAATTTCAGTCTGGCCATCCGTTTGTGGATAGTATGCTAAACTTAAACTCAACTTTGTGCCTAACATTTTCCACAATGTACACCAAAAATGGCTAGCAAATTTTTTATCCCAGTTTAAAAAATTACTTTTAGGAAAACCATGCAAAAAAATTACTTTTTTGAAAAATAAATTGGTAATATGTGAAGCGTCACTAGTCTTTTGATAAGGAATAAAATGAGGGATTTTAGAAAATGTATCAATTAAAATGAAAACTAAATCATTACCTCTCAATATTCAAGGCAACTGCAAAAAGAAATCCATACTAACATGTTTCCATGGCCTCTCTAGTATTGGTAGTGACAGATATAACTGAGCATTTTGTTTCACGCCCTTTGCATGCTGGCATATTCTACATCTTTGAACCATTGTCTTTACATCAAAATTCATCTGTGGCCAATAATAACTCTCTTTGAATAGATCTATAGTTTTATACATGCCAAAAGGTCCACCCAATCCACTGCTCTACTTCTCTCTTACCAAATTATCCCTCATGGGACCTTGAGGTACACACAACCTCTTCCTTTTGAGTAGCGAATTCTCTTGAATAAAATACTCCATCCATGGGCTTTGTTCCATTGCAACTAGATTCTTACATGATTCCCATGCTTCTTTAAAATCTGGGTCTTATTCATACAACTCACTCAAAAAAATCAATCCAACAACAATCACCTTCAACGCATTTAACAACAAACTCCTACTTAATGCATGAACAACTCTATTGGATTTACCACTTTTATGTTTTAAAATAAAAGAATAGCTTTCAATAAATTCAACTCATTTCATATGCCTTTGGTTTAACTTACCTTGGATCTTAATGAATTGTAATACATGATTATTTGTATAGAGCACAAAATCTTTTGGAATAAAATAATGTCTCCATTGCTTGATTGCCCACACAATTGCATAAAATTCTTGATCACATACAAAATATTTTATTTTTTCTTCATTAAAATTCTCACTCAAGTATGCTATTGGTTTATCCTCTTGGCTGAGAAATCCTCCTCTTTCTATTCCACTTGCATTACAGTTAACTTGGAATACTTTTCCAAAGTATGGTAGTGCCAACACTGGCTTCTTTGTCAATTTCTTCTTCAATAACTGAAAATTCTTCTCTGTTGTGGTTTTCCACTTGAATTCTTTCCTTATTCCCTTTATTGTTTCAGTTATGCGACCATATATCCCACTAAATTTTTTTATGAATTTCCTATAGAATATTTCCAACCCATGAAAACTTTGGGCTTCAAACATAAATTTATGAGATGGCCAATCAACAATGACCTTTACTTTTTTCATATACATTTTCAGCCCTTCTTCTAAAACTAAAAATCTGAAATAAACTAATTTTTTTTTTATGAAAGTACACTTTTTTAGATTCACCATTAGTTTTTCCTCTTTTAATTTTTATAATACCATCGTAATATGCTCCAAATGTTCTTCCTTGATTTTTTTGAAAAATTAGAATATCATTAAGATATGCAATACCAAACTTACCAAGATAAGGCTTCAACACATGATTCATCAATCTCATGAAGGTGTTATTTGCATTCGTCAATCCGAATGTCATGACCATCCACTCATACAATCCATCTTTTTTTTTTAAATGTTTATTTCCATTCATCCCCTTCATGAATTCTAATTTGATGGTATCCACTCTTAAAATCAATTTTTGTAAAATAATTTTCCCCACTCAAACAATCCATTAAATTATCCATTATGGGTATTTGAAATCTGTATTTAATGGCAATCTTATTAAAAGCTCTGGAATCTTTGCATATTTCCCATTCACCTCCCTTGTTTGGTTCCAACACTGCTCATACAACACAAGGACTGAGACTTTCTCTAATCAACCCTTTGTACACCAACTCTTGGACTTGTCTATTTATTTCCTTATTTTCTTGAGGTATTATTCTATATAGTTCTTTATTACACAAACTTGAGCCTGGAACTAAATCAATACAATGACTAATTTTGATCTTACTGGTGGAAATCCATCTGGTACAATTATTTCATCATAATCTCCACATACTCATCAATTAACACTTGAATTTCCATAGGAAAATTGTCTTCTTTGTTTTTATCCCATTCTGCATTGCCAAGGAAACAATAGCAAAACAAACTCTCTCTTTCTTCAAGTCTTTCAAGAATTTTCTTCCATAAACTACACAAACTCTTAGACTTCCTTTTACAACTTCTTTATTCTTCACGGGATTAAAAATAAATTGTTGTCCATCCTTCTTAATAGTATATGTATTATTTTTTCCATCATGAACAACCTTCCTATCATATTGCCAAGGCCTAATCAACAAGGTGTGACATGCATATATGAGAGTTATATCACATAATATTTCATTGTTATAATTACCAATCTTAAAATTAACCAAAAATTGTTCTCTTACCCTTAATTGATGCTCCTTTTGCACCCACAAAACTTTGTATGGGTTGGGAAGTTTCAACTGTTTCATCTTTATCTTCCTCACCATATTTTAGACACAATATTTTATCTGCTACCACTATCTACCATCACTTTAAAACATTTTCCACCAGACTTACACCTAGTTCTAAACAAATTTATTCTTTGAACTTCTTCAGCTTCTTCTTTCTCCACATTTAACAGTATTTGTCTCATCATTAAAGATTATTCATCCTCCCTATTCTCTCCTTGTCTTAAAGTTTCTCCAACTTCATCTTCTTCTTGGGTCACATGAAGTCTGACCTCTTATCCTTTACCTTCAGCTTGTTGTATCCGTGGGAATTCAAATTCTCTATGCCCAATTTTTTCACATTAGTAACATGTACCAGAGAAGTCTCTTCCTCTTCTTCTTCTAAAATTTCCACGTCCTCTGAAGGACTCTCCTATTCCTTTAAAATTTCTTCCACATCTTGTTTCTTGAGTGTATGAACTCGCCTGAGATGTACGCTTCATATTGTTTGGTATAATTTCCTCTTCTACCACTATTCTAACTTCTACAATGTGTATTTATGGCTCTTCTTTATTATTATTATTATTATTATTTATTCAATTTCACTTTAGACTTTAAAGCATATTGATAGGCCTCTTCAATATTATGCAGCTTTAATAAACTTATTTCATCTGATATTAATATACACACACCATTCAAATTACTTGAAACTTTATATACATCATCTTCAACATGGCCTACTTGTATTTTCAATTGATAAAATTCTTTTGTATACTCATTGACACATGTTTCTCTTTGCTTCAAATTTTACAATTTTCATAACAAACTCATATGGTAGTCTGCTGGTAGAAGTTTTATCTTCAACTTTGTTACCAGTATATCCCATGATTTTATTTTATCTTTTCTACTTCATTGTCTATCAGTTTGCAAATGATCCCACCAAAGAGATGCATGACCTTTCAACTTCGTACAAACATACTTCACCTTTTTATTTTCTTCTATACCTTTAAATTCAAAATATTTATCCATTTTGAAGACCCATTCCGGTTATTCATCTAGATTCAAATTACCGTTATAACTTGGAGAGGCAAAATTGGATATGGTGTTTACTCTAGTTATGGCTCTAATACAGCTCTCCTCTCCTTGATCGATCCTAGGACATTGAGTTTCTTCTTCTACTACCTCAACTTGTTCATCTTTCTCATCACTTACATCTTCCACATGAATATCTCTACGTTGTGATATTTCAATGGCTTCTATCCTGGTTTTTATTCTTCTAAACATCTCCATCATGGTAGGGTTTGCACCTCTATGTGCTCCTCTTCCCTTGCCACATCCTCCTTGTTCTATTTCACAAAAGTTCTCTGTTGTTTTAGTTCTCTTTTCCTCTTCTTACCACAACAAAAAATCCTTCATCACTCTTTTTTGGACACCTTCAATTCTCCTCAAACCTACTCTGATGCCACTTGGAGCAGTTGTGATTTGGGATATGCCCAAACACGTAGCAATAAATTACCAACAACAACTCACAAATAAATTGTAGCAATTGATTTAATTTCAACAACACACAAAAACTAGAATTACAGCCTATGAAACATGAAGAGACATTTTTCCTCCAAAAAGAATTCAATGTTTTGCCTCCAAAATTAACACCAATCAGAAAACAATCTCCAAAAGAACCACCCTAAAAGAAGAAACCCCTTACAAAATGGTTCAAATATATATACATGAGGAGGGAAAATGAATAGCCAAGAGGATGGAAGTGAATAGTCTTTCCAAGTTTAAACTGAGGAGTTGAAAAGAAATTCAGCAACCACAAATAATATCAATTTAATATATAATTTTTATTTCCTAATTCTAATGCATTGATTATTTTGGACAACACCTGTTAACTCCTGATTGGTCTGGATAACTCTTGATGACTCCTGGCGAATCTTGATTTCTCCTAACAACTAAACCAAAAACAAGCCCAAACTTAAAATAAAAAGTGTAACTAGCATGGTGGCTCCTGATAGCTCCCAACGACTCCTAATTACTCCTCATGATTGATTTCCAGCAAAACTAAAATTGAGACCAAAACCAAAATTTATTTATTTTAGATGATTAGGATTGCACATACACCTGGATGCTCGTGCATCATGAATTATTTTCTCATCTTTGTTGTGTGCTCTTGTTCTTCCTATGATACCACTTGTGCTCTTGTAATAGTATTATGAATATGATACTAAGGGTTGAAATTTTTTATCTATTGAGGTCTCTACAACTAGTTGATTTGGAGCCTTCATTTTTAGTACTAACCCATTTGTGTTGTATGAGTTAAGATCATTCATTTCACACCTTGTTCCCTTGAACTTAGTGATGTATCATATATTTGCAGTCTTTCCCAATGTTCATCTCTCATATTTCCCTCTTCATATATTTTATTCTACTTTACTGTGAATATCCATGTAGGCTCATAGTCTTGCTAAAGTGGGGTCTAAATGTAGCATCATATAAATTTTAAAAACATTTCTAAGGTATACAATTTATAATTATTTAGCACCCATTTTAGTGTGTTCTCATTCCTCCATGCATCATTAAACTTTATTATGCATTTAACTAATAAATATTTAAATGTTTTCTCTCTATTACCTTAAAATACATTCTGGCCACTTTAATTATGGGTGTTCCCCTTTAATTATTTTTTCCAATTGCATTTAAATAATTAATTAATTTATTAATTCAATATCATCAAATCTCTATAAAGACCCCTTAATTATGGTTGTGTCCATTTAATTATTTCAAGCATTTACTCGTGTTGCATTCATAGGCCCTATATAAAATTAGGTGGCCTCTTTAAATTTATTGTGAATTCAAACCTCAATTCTGTGTTATCCTCATACCCCCACTAACTCTCAATTCAATTTTTATCATAGGATAAATTTGGTACTCCATAAGGCACAGGAAATGATACGTCACCCCATACCTAAGGAGGTTGCCCACTCCACTTAAATGTGACCCAAATTTAATGTGATGCCCAAAACTAGGGCAAAAACATAAAGACAATTTAAAAAAAAAAAAAATAGTATAAACAACTATAATGGCACCAGTAGGTGCAGAATACACTGCAAAAGGTGATGACAAGATGAGGTTAGTTTTCGGGTTGCAAGGTCAAGACTTAGATTGGGTTCGGATCACAACAGAGGCAGATGCTAAGCCAATAATCCCAAATCGTTATACAGATAGAGACCCTATAGTTTATCACAACAGGGCACTAGGGTCAGGTTGATTGTACTCTAATTTTATTTTTACGCAATGAGTGGCATAAGATCGTAATCCCTTATTAAGTACATAAGTTAAGTTTGGTTGATCTAGCAATACTTGAATCCTTACTCGTAGTTGAAACATGATCCGCTAAGATCTGATACGTGTTATTGTAACATCATTTGGTTCTTTCTATCATTTAGTGTATCCTAAGCATCGACCTAGGTCACAACCTAGTTGACTAAATAAAAATCTCCTTAATAACATATCAACTTTAGTATTATCAACCAAATTAATTAACCCTATTCAATTTCATTAAATTCCTAAATAAAACCCAAATCTCATTATTTTATTTCCATTAGATTTTCCTAATGTAAATAAAATAAAGTTCGCACAATAGAATTATCTTATCTCATTTTAATACAAAAGATACATTTAAAATTTCCTAAGATTTAACATGAATTTTATGACTAATTGATAACTAAAACAATGACATTCTAATTCACTCTTTTTAATCTCAAGGAATACTTAAGTTTTAATTACACACACGTTATTTAATTAATTCATAACTCAATTACTTACCAAAAATAATTTACATCATACCCCTTAACTATACTTAAGGCACTTATTCTATATGCAGCATAATACATTTAATAAATAAATAATAAAAGAACACTAATAATTCCTGCCATATAAATATTAAAAAACATATAAAACATAACCCCTTTTAACATTTCTTAAAAAAAAGAAACAACTAGCTATATATTAATTACAACTAATAACTATTAATAAAATCTTAAGCTAACTTAACACTAACCCGCCTACAAACCTAACCTACTAACCTACCCACCCATCACATCACCCCCATATCCCTTAGCCCAAGGCCCACATGCCAAATGGGTGGGTTATGTGACACATAAAGCAACCTCCATGGAGAATTTTGAATTTCTAAGGAGGGAATAAAACAAGTTTGAAGGGCTAAACATTTGGAGGGGCCCACAATCATAATCATGCTACATGGTTTTATTTGGTTGAAGAGCAAGTTTAATTGCAAGGGAAAAGGGTACGCAGCAAGGGAGAGGGGTGCGCCAACCGAGGAGGGTGGTTCATGGCCAAAGAAAGGTGGCGCCCAAGATGGATCAGATTCCTAGTAAAATGCAAGGTAAGATTTTTGTTTAATAAAGTTTTCTTGATTCTTTTTTTTGTTTTGCTTAGGAGTTTTAAATTAAAACCAGTCAACCCCATTCACCCATGTGGACGGTGAAGTGGATGTGGGGCCCACTAAATTAAGGGATAATAAGATAAAGAATTAAATTATGTTTTATTTTGTTTTATTTGGTTTCATTAATTTAAGGTTTACACAACTCAAGAGGGATTAAGGGGAATTAGTATTCTAACCCTTTTACTACACAAGAGAATGGAATATTCTCTGTGGTAAAAGAGAATAAATCATTCCCCATACAAATTTCAGAGAGCATTTTTCTCTCTTAAAATCTGGAAATGGTGTTTTCTTTTTATTGTCAATGTATTTCATTTTCTTTCATGACATTGTTGAAGTTGAAAGAAATTAACATATTGTATTTTAGACATTACATTAAGTGAATCATTTACATGGTATTAGTAATAGGTGATTATTTATTTAGTGTCACCATTTGATTTGAATCCTTTGCTAACATGATTTTTTTCCAGTAATTTTTGAGGTTGCAAAAATCTAATTTAAGGTTTCATGTTTATAACTTAAGATTTTCAAAGAGGAATTAAAGAGGATTTAACTTGAAATTTTGCAAGGTAAGGCCACTGGAGACATTTTATAATAGCAATTCATAAAATTTGAACACAAAAACTTGCTCATATTTACAATGACTACAATTTCATATACATCTTTGGAGTCTACAACTTTTATCCATCTTATTACAAAATCCATCTTCAACATGGAGGTACAATACAAAAATTGATACAACAATGGAGAAGTCTCCAACACTATAACAACAAGAAGGCTTCCATGATCCAAATCCATAATGGCTCCATCAAAATCCATCCAAAATCTGCAAAAAATAAACTTAGAACATACCATGGAGAGCTCACCTCCCATCCTAGGTCTCAAGGAGACCACCCCCAAGCTAGGAGAACTGGTAACCAACATGAGACATTCACACCATTCACGCAACACAATAACAACAACAAGATACACCCATCCAAGGCTTGCATAATAGAATTTATCTTGAATCCAAAATAAGGGTGAAGGTGGACTTCCATGTAGGAGATTTCCAAATGAACTACAACAATAAACATGCCTTTCCATGACAAAAATTCACATATATTATTCCATACATTCTCCTCCTTATCTCCCCTAGATCAAGATTATTATCACTGGCATGCAAGTGGCCATAAACCTTGCATTTTTTCCCTCTTCTCTCCATGATAAGAGACTCTACACTTTCATGGAGTCCAACTAACCCTTCCCCATACATGGCCACTTCTTCCCTATCCAAGGGTGAGTAATGCCATTACACCCTTCATAAAACTCCCTCATTCAAATAAGATAAACAACATAAACATGAAATCAAACCCAAAATCTCATTCTCTTACATTGCAACAACAAAAGACACATAGAACACAATTGCAAGGAAAAAATGAAATACATGCTAATCTATTTGCATATAAACAAGGAGAAACTTCCATGACAATGGTGGAGACCAACCTTCACAAGTGTTATGGTAAAATGAGGTTTCAGAAGAGCCCAATCACTTTTTCTTCCTTCAATCCAAAATCCTGATGTCTCTAAAAGTAGAGAGTGGGTGAACACCCTCTAGCTCCCAAAAGGGCCTCTAAAAAGGACTCCAAATCCTACCCACTAATATTAAATTCAGAATTGACCCCTTTCATGATTGCAAGATTGGAAAGAGTGTGGGTTTGGGTAAAAGGTTAAGACTCACTCCATTTTCATAACATATGGGAAATGGGTTATTAAGAGGGGCACCAAGGGCACTAGTGGGTTCTAAAGGTGTTAGAAATGTTTCTAACCCATACCCCTATCCCTAAAGTACTAGGATTTTTCTAAAATTGATCCTTAGGACCACTTTTTGGCCTCTAAAAGTGACTAGAAAAAAATTTAATTTTAAATAATCTAATTGGGTTACATTTCCTACCTTAGTAGACATGTCATTACATAAACACATAACAAGTGTCAAGTGACACTATAAAATCACATAATACAATATTGACATGTCACTAATTTCATAGTGAAAACACCTAACACATACACAAAATTAACAGTCACGAATCAAATCACTTAACAACGAGGTTTGAATCTCTTCATTAGATTCAACCTTGGCTATACAGTTTGCACATATGGTTGGTTACTGGTTCTCCGATAATTTCCATGGTAATTTTCCTACACACTAAATTAAACATCAGTAGCTCAATAAAATTACATGCATATATATAGACAAATCAAATTGCATAATCAATTTACTGAACATTCTACATTGTCATTTAATAAGATTTTTCCATTTCTATACCTGATATCCATAACTGATTACATACTCATAATAACATAACGTATTTTCCCATTTGAATTTAAAATATTGAAATAATCATCACAATGCATGCATATACTCAAAACATCATAAACATCATCAATAAGGTATAGTGAAGTAATCATCACATGACATAATAAATAATAATAATGTCTAGTCCATCAAATATAATGTCTCAACATATTGAATCATAATGTATCAAAATAAGTGTATCAGCTGAGCTATGATGGGTTAGGGTGAGGCCTCACATCCTCCCCCACGAGGCATGAGCCTCCTCCTAGAGTTCATCAAAAAGATATGGGTACTAAGAACTCATCTGCGCTACATCCTCCCATGAAGCCGTGACCTCATAATAAAAATCCCACTGGACCCTAACCTAGTCTAGCTCTCCACCTCGAAGTGCAAGGGTCCATCGGGATAAAATATGAATGGGCTCTAGAGCTAGCTACCCGTCTGACTCCACCTGTAAGGCATCCCAATTTTTCACGCGAGTCTCATAATAAATATATCCTTGAAGTACAAAAACATGGAACTCTCAAGAAGACTCTATCTTCAACCTTATACTCTCTATCAACCCTCTTTGCGTCTGCATATTTCTTCTGTCTATCATGTGCCTCTCTAAGACGTTATCGAATAAGATCGACCTACTAATCCATCTCTCTGACTAACCGAGGACCAATAGATACTCTATCCTCAATCCTGTCCCAACTTAAGGGTGTCCTGCAAGGTCTACCATACAAGGTCTGATAAGGTGGCATACCTATAGAAGAATGATACCCATTATTATAGGAAAACTCATCTAGATGCAGTTATTCCTCCCACTTGACCTAATGGTCCATCATGTACATGCGTAACATATCCTCCAATACCTAATTAACTCTCTCAGTCTCACCATCTGTCTGAGGATGATATGTTATACTAAAATTGAGCCTACTACCCAATGCTGCCTGCAACTCTCTCCAAAAGCCTGATGTAAATAATGAGTCTCTATCAGAGATGATCTTACAGGGAATGCCATGAAGTCTAAAAATATCCCACAAAAACACTTGAGCTATGTCTCATGCTGTGAATGTAGTATGCACAGGTGAGAAGTGGGCAACCTAGGTCAACGTGTCGACTGTCACCAAGATGGCATCATGGCAGTGAGAATACATGGGAAGACCAATAATAAAGTCTATAGATATAGTATCCCACTTCCACTTAGCAATCTCATGTGGCTGTAGAAGCCCACTAGGGTGGCAGTGCTCTACCTTCACCCTCTGGCACTCTAGGCATCTTGCAACAATACTAGCAATCTGCAGTCTCATGCCTAGCCAATGGTACAACTATCTCAAATCTGCATGTAACTTCTTAACACTGGGGTGCGCTACATAAGGTTCTTTGTGTACCTCAAGTATAATGAACTCACGCAACTCCCCACTGGAAGGTACATATATATGCCTTCTATGACGTAGTAGTCCATTAGACTCCAAAGAATACTCTGAATACTTCCCTTTTAAGGGTATCTGAGAATGCACCCACTGACAAATCTCTGCATAAAAGGAATCCTCTGGTGACTGACGTAGGATACTCTCTCTCAAATCAGTACAAGTAGTCACAGATGAAAGCTCATGACGTCTCCTACTCAAGGCATCTACAACCACATTCTCCTTCCCTTTGATGTAATGAACATCAAAATCATACTCACAAAGGAACTCCATCCACCTTCTCTATCTAGCATTAAGGTTCGGCTGATTGAAAATGTACTGCAAGTTCTGATGGTCTGAATGAAGCTCGAATCTATGACCCAGAAGAAAGTGTCACCACCTCACTAAAGCATGAACCACTGCAGAAAGCTCTAGGTCATGAGTAGGATAATTAAGCTCATGAGTCTTCAACTTCCTAGACTCGTAGGAGATAGGTCGTCCATCCTACATAAGGACTGTCCCTATTCTATCCAATGATGCATCTGTGCACACTACAAATTCCATTGCTGGGTCTGGCACTACAAGTATCAGTGCACTCATGAGGGCTCTCTTGAGCTCCTGAAAGGCCCTCTCACACTTCTCTACCCACTCAAAATACTTTCCCTTTCTCTGAAGGGAGGTGATGGGGTGTGCCAATCTAGAAAATCCCACAATAAAGTGTCTATAATATCCTGCTAACCCCATAAAACTCCTCACCTCAGTGACACTGGTGGGTGCTGGCCAATCCATAATGGCTCAAATCTTTGATGGATGTACGGAGATCCTATTGTCGGCTATAACATGACCCAAGTAATGTACCTCAAGTCAGAAGAATGCACACTTCAACAAGCTACCAAACAACTGGTTCTCTCTCAACCTCTGCAAAACCTACCTCAGGTGCTCCTCATGCTCCTTCTCATTACGAGAATATATCAAAATATCATCTAGGAACACAACCACAAACTTATCCAAGAAGGTGTGAAATACTCTATTCATGAGGCTCATGAAAATTTATAGAGCATTTGAGAGGCCAAATGGTAGCACAGTGAAGTCGTAGTGACCATACCTCATACAAAATGTAGTCTTGTGGATATCAATCTCCACAATTCTCAACTGATGATAAGTTGACTTCAAATAAATCTTCAAGAACACTCGAGCACCCTGTAACTGATCAAAGAGATCATCGATCCTAGGAAGTGGGTATTGATTCTTAATAGTTACTTTGTTCAACTGTCGATCATCAATGCACAACCTAAGTGACCAGTCCTTCTTCTTCGCAAAGATCACCAGTGCACCCCAAGGTGACACACTAGGTTGAATATACCCTTTCTCCAAGAGCTCCTCTAGCTAAATCTTGATCTCACTAAGCTCTTGGGTAGTCATCCTATATGGTGCTCTTGATACTGGCTCGACTCCTAGCACAAGGTTTATGTGAAAATCCACTTCACTAGGTGGAGGCATACTAGGGAGCTTTGAAGGAAATACCTCTGTAAACTCCTGTAGGATAGGAAAATCATTGAGCGATGGCTCCTTCTCTGAATCCTCCTCTCTATCACTAATGGTGATAGCAAGTAGCTGACATCCCTTTCGCACACACCACCTAAGCTGCATAGCAAAAATAATGCGAAGAGATACAGGTCTCTACACTCTGGAGATCACCCTAGGAATACCTTTCTCATCCATACATTCTACCCTCTTCTATCAACAATCCATCTTGGGACTATGGGCATAAAGCCAATCCATGCCAAGGATAAAATCATATGAACCTAGAGGGGTTATGCGTAGATCGGACATCTTGGATATGTCTCTAATCTGAATCTAACAATTTTGGAACATGGAACTAACTAACACCCTAGCTCCTGAGGCTAACTCTAACTCCCAACTGACATCATATCTAACTGGCACTAGCCCGCAACGCTCCACTACATATGGAGATATAAAGGAGTCAATAGCTCAAGAATAAAATAAAATAGTAACCATACTACCTTGTATCATACCTACGGCCTCAATAACTGTAGCCTGATGCTCGGCCTGGCAGTTATCAACTGCTACAAATACTCTATGGGATCTACCCACGTCTCCAATGGTAGGCTCTGAGGTAGCCCCTCTCTGACCACCAAATGACTATCCTTGTGGGCACTCTCTCGCTATATGACCCATGCCACCACATGTGTTACATGGTCCTCTGGTCTGAATCTGTACTCCCTATGATCTAGACTGTTGTGGTCCTCCAGTCCTACTGGAACCACTGTAACTTCCCCTAGAGGACTGCTAAGTCCCAGCTAGCTGTGTCCGAGGGGTCTATGTCCTTTGATCCTTTCTAGGACCCTGAGACTGCCACTGTTTGGGCTTAGAGCCCTGATAACCCTGTGAAGGCCTCTGTCTAGAATCCTGTTGAGTGATTCTAGTTCCCCTTCCAACGGGGTCTCTACTGTCCTGACTGTTGGGAAGAGGGGTTTCGGTGCTGAGACTGATCTCGAGACTCTTGTCTAGTACGGATATCCTCGACTATAAGTGTCATCTCAACTATCTCTCTAAATGTGGTAGGAAAGGCTAGGTGTAATGTACCCTAAAGAGACATATTAATTCCCTTAATAAAATGATGGATACATAGTTTCTCTTCCTTCATGTAATCAACATATGGAAGGATCTCAAGAAACTGACTCTCATACTAGGTCACTGCGAGACCTCTCTGCTGGAGATCATGGAACTCCTCTATGTGTCTTTGTCTAAAATGCTTCGAGAGGTATCTCTCTCTAAAGAAAGCCACAAAAGACTCCCAATTGAGTGTGTTAATACTCACTCCACCTATGGACTCCTCCTGCTCCCACCAAGTGGAGGCTTTATCCTATAGAAGATGGACTGCAAGTCACGCCTTTAGATTACTCTCATAAGGGCGCAATCCAAAACATCATCGTAAAATCTATAACCAGGCCTCTACTATTGAACCATCAGTGGGTCCCAAAAACAAGGGTGGCTGGAGTCGCAATAACTCTCAGATCTCATTTCCAACATATCTAGGGGGTCCCTCTCTCGCACGTATCTTGTGCTTGTAGGGTAATACAATCTGATGAACCAACTCACCTTCATGATCACCATGACCCTCAATAGGCCTGGGTGGGGGGCTCCTACTCCTTTCTCTACTAACTTCTCTATCATCTTCTAAAACCTGTGCTTCCCTTTTAGGAACCTGCTACTGAACTATGGGTGGTAGCCTCTGCTGAATTACCCCAATCAGATTTTTGAGGACGTCCAGAATATCCTGATTAGGGTTTTGAGGTGGTGGAGATGGTACATCCTCCTATTCTTTCCAACATGTGCAGCTCTACGGCCCCTGCCTCGTCGGCCAGCTCATGTGACGACAGGCATCCTACACAATAATTTAAGTTTAAATGAGTTGAAATGTAATGGTTTTAGGTTCCTAGTGTCGAAGCATGGCTCTGATACCAAAATGTCATGCCCAAAACTAGGGAAATAACATAGAGACAATTTAAAAAAAAAAATAGTATAAACAAATATAATGGCACCAGTAGGTGCAGTATACATTGCGGAAAGGTGATGACAAGATGAGGATAGTTTTTGGGTTTCAAGGTCAAGACTTAGATTGGGTTTGGATCACAACAAAGGTGGATGCAGAGCCGGTAATCCCAACTCATTATACAAATAGAGACCCTACATTTTATCGCAATACGGCACTAGGATCAGGTTGATTGTACACTAATTTTATGTTTACGCAATGAGTGGCATAAGATAATGCCCAAAACTAGGGCAAAAACACACAGACAATTTTTTTTTTAAAATAGTATAAACAACTATAATGGCACCGGTAGGTGCAGAATACATTACAGAAAGGTGATGACAAGATGAGGTTAGTTTTTGAGTTGCAAGGTCAAGACTTAGATTGAGTTTGCATCACAACAGAGGCAGATGTAGAGTCGGTAACCCCAACTTGTTATACAGATAGAGACCCTACGGTTTATCGCAACAGGGAACTAGGGTCAGGTTGATTGTACTCTAATTTTATGTTTACGCAATGAGTGGAATAATATCGTAATCCCTTTGTTAAGTACATAAGTTAAGTTCGGTTGATCTAGCAATACTTGAATCCTTACTCCTATTTGAAACATGATCCGCTAAGATCTGATACGTGTTATTCTAACATCATTTGGTTATTTCTATCATTTAATGTATCTTAAACATCAACCTAGTTGACTAAATTAAAATCTCCTTAATAAGCTATCAAATTTATTATTATCAACCAAATTAACTAACCCTATTCAATTTCATTAAACTCCTAAATAAAACCCAAATCTCATTATTTTCTTTCCATTAGATTTTCCTAACGGAATTAAAATAAATTTCGCACAATACAATTATCCTATCTCATTTTAATACAATAGACACGTTTAAAATTTCCTACGATTTAACATAAATTTTACGACTAATTTATAACTAAAACAATGACATTCTAATTCACTCTTTTTAATCACAAGGAAAACATAAATTTTAATTACACACACTTTATTTAATTAATTTATAATTCAATTACTTACCAAAAATAATTTACATCATACCCCTTAACTATACTTAAGGCACTTATTCTATATGCAACATAATACATTTAATAAATAAATAATAAAAGAAAACTAATAATTACTACAATATAAATTTAAAAAAAAACATATAAAACATAACCCCTTTTAACATTTCCTAAAAAAAGAAACAACTAACTATAAATTAATTACAACTAATACCTATTAATAAAATCTTAAGCTAACTTCACACTAACCCACCTACTAACCTACCCACCCATTACATCACCCCCATATCCCTTAGCCCAAGGCCCACATGCCAAGTGGGTGGGTGATGTGACACATAAAGAAACCTCCATGGAGAATTTTGAATTTCTAAGGAGGGAATAAAACAAGTTTGAAGGGCTAAACATTTGGAGGGGCCCACAATCATAATCATGTTGCATGGTTTTATTCGAGTGAAGAGCAAGTTTAATTGCAAGGGAAAAGGGTACGTAGCAAGGGAGAGGGGTGCGCCAACCAAGGAGGGTGGTTCATGGCCCAAGAAAGGTGGCGCCCAAGATGGAGCAGATTCCTAGTAAAATGCAAGGTAAGATTTTTGTTTAATAAAGTTTTCTTGATTCTTTTTATTTTTTTTTGCTTAGGAGTTTTAAATTAAAACGAGTCAACCTCATTCTCCCATGTGGAGGGTGAAGTGGATGTGGGGCCCACTAAATTAAGGTATAATAAGAGCAAGAATTAAATTATGTTTTCTTTTGTTTTATTTGGTTTCATTAATTTAAGGTTTACACAAATCAAGAGGGATTAAGGGGAATTATTATTCTAACCCTTTTACTAAGCAAGAGAATGGAATATTCTCTGTGGTAAAAGGGAATAAATCATTCCCCATACAAATTCCAGAGAGCATTTTTCTCTCTTAAAATTTGGAAATGGTGTTTTCCTTTTTTTGTCAATGCATGTCATTTTCTTTCATGGTATTGTTGAAGTTGAAAGAAATTAACATATTATATTTTAGACATTACATTAAGTGAATCATTTACATGGTATTAGTAATAGGTGATTATTTATTTAGTGTCACCATTTGATTTGAATCCTTTGCTAACATGATTTTTTTCCAATAATTTTTGAGGTTGCAAAAGTCTAATTTAAGGTTTCATGTTTATAACTTAAGATTTTCAAAGAGGAATTAAAGAGGATTTAACTTGAAATTTTGCAAGGTAAGGCCATTGGAGACATTTTATAATAGCAATTCATAAAATTTGAAGACACAACTTGCTCATATTTACAATGACTACAATTTCATATACATCTTTGGAGTCTACAACTTTTATCCATCTTATTACAAAATCCATCTTCAACATGGAGGTACAAAATAAAAATTAATACAACAATGGAGAAGTCTCCAACACTATAACAACAAGAAGGCTACCATGCTCCAAATCCATAATGGCTTCATCAAAATCCATCCAAAATCTATAAAAAACAAACTTAGAACATACCATGGAGAGCTCACCTCTCATCCTAGGTCTCAAGGAGACCACCCCCAAGCTAGGGGAACCGGTAACTAATGGGAGACATTCACACCATTCATGCAACACAATAACAACAACAAGATACACCCATCCAAGGATTTCACAATACAATTCATCTTGAATCCAAAATAAGGGTGAAGGTGGACTTCCATGTAGGAGATTGCCAAATGAACTACAAAAATAAACATGCCTTTCCATGGTAAAAATTCACATACATTCTTCCTTACATTCTCCTCCTTATCTCCCCCAAATCAAGATTATTATCACTGGCATGCAAGTGCCCAAACACCTTGCATTTTTCCCTTTTCTCTCCATGAGAATAGAATATACACTTTCATAGGGTCCAACTAACCCCTTCCCCCATACATGGCCACTTCTTCCCTATCCAAGGGTGAGTAATGCCATTACACCCTTCACAAAACTCCCTCATTCAAACAACATAAACAACATAAACATGAAATCAAACCTAAAATCCCATTCCCTTACATTGCAACAACACAAAGCACATAGAACACAATTGTAAGGAAAAAATGAAATACATGCTAATCTATTTGCATCAAAACGAGGAGAAACTTCTATGGCAATGGTGGAGACCAACCTTCACAAGTGTTATGGTACAATAAGGTTTGAGAAGAGCCCAATCCCTTTTGCTTCCTTCAATCCAAAACCCTAATGTCTCTAAAATTAGAGTGGGAAAACACCCTCTAACTCCCAAAAGGGCCTCTAAAGAGGCCTCAAAATCCTACCCACTAATATTAAATTTAGAATTGACCCCTATCATGATTGCAAGATTGGAAAGAGTGTGGGTTTGGGTAGAAGGTTAAGACTCACTCCATTGTTGTAACATGTGGGAAATGAGTTATTAAGAGGGTCACCAAGGCCACTAGTGGGTTCTAAAGGTGTTAGAAATATTTCTAACCCATACCGCTATCACTAAGGTACTAGAATTTTGTTAAAATTGATCCTTAGGACAACTTTTTGGCCTCTAAAAGTGACTAGAATAAAATTTAATTTTAAAAAATCTAATTGGGTTACATTGCCAACCTTAGTAGGCATGTTATTACATAAACAAATAACAAGTGTCAAGTGACACTATAAAATAACATAATACAACATTGACATGCCACTAATTGCACAGTGAAAACACCTAACACATACATACAATTTACGATCATGAATCAAATCACTTCACAACAAGGTTTGAATCTCTTCATTAGATTCAACCTTGGCTATGCAGTTTGCACATATGGTTGGTTACTGGTTCTCCGATAATTTTCATGGTAATTTTCCTGCACACTAAATTAAACATCAGTATCTCAACAAAATCACATGCATATATATAGACAAATCAAATTGCATTATCAATTGACTGAACATTCTACATTTTCATTTAATAACCTTTTTCCATTTCTGCACCTGATATCCATACCTGATTACATACTCATAATAACATAACATATTTTCCCATTTGAATTTAAAATATTGAAATAATCATCATAATGCATGCATATACCCAAAATATCATAACATCATCAATAAGGTATACTGAAGTAATCATCACATGACATAATAAATACTAAGAATGTCTAGTCCATCAAATATAATGTCCCAAAATATCGAATCATAATGTATCAAAATAAGTGTATCAGCTGAGCTATGATGGGTCGGGGTGAGGTCTCACATTTAAATTGGGGATAGGTCTTGGGTTTATAGGTCGATATTCAAATCCTCATAGGACATTGTTGAGTTTTCAACACTGAAATGGAGTAGAGAGGTATAAAATAAATTCTACCTCCCTCATTTTGGCAATCCATGAATCCATAATTAATGTACCAATTCATGTATTTAAGAAACCAAGAATTCATTCAAGTTCAAGTATTCAAGGAGTAATCAAGAATTTCAAGTATTCAAGGAGTAATAAAGTATTTTCTATTGCATCAACACGTGATCTCATTTCAAATCCAATTTCATCATTCAAGGTATAAGAGATTATTCTCCTATTCAAGCCTCTTCTACTATCAACATTTTTCCTTATTTCAAGCATTTCAATTTGATTTCAATGTTATTTCCTATACAAGAGTTTGACTATGACAAAACTAATTTTCCCAATAATTATCGTATTTTATGTGTGTAGATGATAGGTGGAAAATCTATGGAATAAGTTATAGGAAGATCTGACAAGAGGTTACATGTTGTGGAATTTTCATCAGAATTTACTATGAATCATGTGCCTCCCAATGCCTTTGGCAAGATAAGTCACCCTATTTCTATCATTTTAGACTGAAATTTAGATCATGGGTTAGACTTTGCTTTAGATTTCTAGATCTAATGTGGGATTTGAGTTTACATTATATGATCTATCTGTATGCACAATCTATCCCATTTTTCCTACATCTTGCATTCTTCATTTTTCAAGTTTACATAGTCAACTCTCAACTCTATAGTAAAGGAAATCCCTTGCACCCCCTTAGTGTTAAAGCCTTCTTGAATCACCTCCAAGGTTTAGTTGGCTTAGATTCCACTCTATTACCAATTATAGTCCCAATAGAGTAGCCCTCATTTCTACAAGATTATTCATGGCCTCCCCAAGGAAAGCATATCTTTCTGTAAGGATATTCACACTATGATCACATGTAATGCATCCAACCCCACTAGGTCCTAGATTGATCCAATATTTGAATTAGTCCAACTTGGTCTGATCCAAGGGTTAACAGGAAGATCAATCTTCCTAGTTCCATTATCGGGGACATAATTGATCATTTTTATAAATAAGATTTAAAAAACTATTCAAATTCTCATCTGAAACTTTAAGTTTTTCTTTTCAATTAATTTATAAATTTAAATGTAATAATCAATCTAAATTAGCATTTTTTTGAATAATTCATCATATTTTGACAAGAATTTTAAGATGATATAAATAATTGGCTTTTCTTATTTTATTTGTAGATTCAATTCACAACCTTTTATGAAATTGAAATAAGATATTATTAATCTTGTTTTATTCAGACACATTTTATTATGAAACATTTTCTTGTTTTCTTGAGAAATATTTTATTATGATACATAAGGTTTAAGAGAAATATAATCTTTTTAAAATTTCTCAAAAACATATCAATACCTCTATTTTCAAGTGCATAGAATTTTATGATAATTTTATTCAACATTTTATTTATTATGACTTTTAAAATGGTATTAATATTGTAAATATAGGTCTTTAGTTGTTCATCAACTTTCCTTTTAAAAAAATGACATAGATACAAAGTGTAGTTCAAATTTTGGACACTTTTTTTTATACAAAATGTACTCTTTTTCCTAATGCCTCAAAAAAAACTCTTTATTTTTATGATGTACCTATCTTACTTATAAATTAGGAAGCAAATTATAAATTGTATTTGACAAAATAGATTATTCAAGAGTTTAAGATTAATGGATTAAAACATTAGATTAAAATTTTGGAGATCTAACTTCCACTTTTCATAATGTGAAGTTTTAAGTTACAATTATTAGTCTTTCATTACTACATTTTAATTAATATGGTTGTAGTTTCTAGGCTAAGTAAATCTCTATGAAGTGGCTCTTGGTCTTCCATAGATAATTTCCATTGTGTTTAATCATAGAAAGCTTGTATTAGCCTTTACCAACTCATAAGAATTTTCTTTTGATTTCGTATAAATATTCACGTGAACAAGATATTTGTAAATGATACACTATATCCTTATATACATTAATTAAAATTGAATATTTTGAAACTCTAAAATATAACATATATAGAATACACTAAAAAGAAACCATTAGAATGTTAAATAAATAGCTTCAATGAAAACTCCACCCAAAACCAAAAACATTCAATCTCTAATCTATAAATCTCTTCCATGCAAACACCTCTAACTTTAACAAAGATTCATTTGAGAATGACCCATGATACAAAACCTCAAAGTATAGGATTTAAGGGTATCTTTTCATATGGCCTTCTATCACATTTTTATTTTCTATCATATAATGTAGAAACAAGAGCTTAATGTTCGAATATGATAATGATTAAAAACAAAGAAAAATTATTTTATAATCTATAGCTATCAATATATAGATCTATAACTTTGACCACTTTGTCTTTCAAAATTGTATGCAAGTTCTACTCGATAAGTACAGTCGTAAGGAATGCTTGACAAGCTAAAAACTTTCACAGAAAAGTCAGCTTTAGCTAAACCTCAAAGTCCTTAGCAAACCATCTATTCAGAATTCAATACTTAATGCTAAGGAAATATCTCTCTGTCATCATCTTAGTACAACGTTATCATAGAATAAAATGGAGATTACGCTATTACAAACTATAACCTAACAAAGTAGGAAATGCAGCATTTCTATTGTACATTACAATGGCCAATTTTTCTGAAGATTCTGATCTCTGTCAAAGGCAGATAAAATAAAATAACATATTTTTAATCATTACCAACCATGCAAATTCCTGGTCATCCAGAACCCACTGACATTTCTAACAATCTAATGAAGTCAGAAGCTCTACAAGCTAAGAGCCATGATTTTTTAAATCTAAATTGGACTATCTAATTACTGTAAAAATTGTCAGTGTCCCTCCTCTTCATTAAAAAAAAATTTAAAGCACCGTGTACATTCTGAACTCGCATTCAATGGATATGATGAGTTTTAGTAATTTCATTAGAGGGTGTGTTATGCATATACCTAATCAAAAACAATATGAACTATCAGAGCTCAGCCGTTGAATTATGCACATACCTTCCAGTCAAAGAAATGATAGAAAATTTGAGTTGGTTAGTGGAAGTGTACTGGTAGTTGTTATAGTTGACTTTGCATATTTTATACATCAGATTTTGAGGATTGCTTTTTATTGTCTCTATGTCCTACTTAGCTACTTAAAAATATATTTGTTTGTTTCTTAATATTAACTCCAGTAGAATTCTTTAATGCATTGAGGGGTCAAAAAAAGGTCATTTCAAAGTGTTACCCGATACCTACTTAAAGATGCCCCAATAATTGTGCAATCAAAATTGTCAGTACTTATGGACAAATGTCTGAGTAGTTATGCACAATGTCCCAATAGTGGTGCATAAATGGATCAATTATGAACCAAAACAACTAAAAAATGATTGGCTATTGGCACATCTAAAACATTTTAATGGTCATTTAGTTATCATTTTGGCTCCTTTAAATTAGTAATTAGGAGGTTGGGTGCATGAGGAGTGAACAAATATTGGAATGTGATCGACTACTATGATGTAGGAGCATCCTTGGGTCATTGGAAATCTTGCATCACCCAAAAATATTTTCCTTTCAGTTTTGTTCTTAGTTAGCAGTTTTGTGTTTCTGGTAGTGTTCATTGGTTTTGGATTGTCAATTGCTGCGAACTTCATGGTTTGTTCTCGACATCATGTTTTACCTATGTCTGGGTTCACATCTCATTTGGATACTTTTTTGTGAAGATGATAAAGATTCATGGTGAGCTCTGTATATTCTTCATAGTCTATTGGTTAATTGAGGTTTTCTAATCTCGTGAAGTATTTTCCTAATCGACGTAGCTTGGTGACTCATATCTTAATGTTCTTGGATCTTTTGTCACCGACGTCTTTCTTGGATCACACATCATTTATGCATCTTTGCATTGAGATATTTATGATTAGGGTCCTAACCTATATTGTTGTATTATGTTTTCTTATTCTTGGAAAATGTGATTGATCTAGGTGACTTAAGTGTTGTGAAGGCTCTATATATTGAGGCTTTTGGTATTTGTTTAAGAGCAGTTCTCAAGAGATAACCTTGGATGGTTGGCATAAGGGTTAGGGTATAGATTTCTGTTAAAATCAGGCATGTATATCAAAATTTTGTAATCTGCATGTTGCAAACCAATGTGATATAAGTACCTGATTCTGTGATAGTGCAAAGATCTATTATAACATGTTGATTATCCATTCTTGTTTCTGAGTTAGTTGTTTCCACCATGTTGACTCTAGGTGCATGGTTGGACCATCTCCATTGGGGAAACTTTGGTCATGACTGCATGAAGTTGTATTAGAGTAAGGTTGATGTTCCTATGTTAACATATTGAGTTCCTAAGCTTGTCAAGCCCTAGTTGAGTTTGTTGTGAGTTGGCAGAGTGTGGATCTGACTCACAATTGCAAAGGACTTGTACAAGTGGATCGCTGAGGAAATTGTTGTTGCTTGAGAACTTGTTTGGACTGTTGAAGGCATACCAATGGTGAACAGATCACCGAGTTGGAGGCAAGCTACATGTATGTCTAATAGTTCACTGAGTAAGAGGTAATTTGCACCTTGTAATCAGATTGCCAAAGTTGAGGCAGTTCCACCCGTGGATCAAAAATATGCCTCCTAGAAGGATGAATCCAAGAATTCTACAACAAATGATGGAGGACATTATGAATGAGATGAGAACTGAATTCATAAATGTGTTGACTACATTGCAAAGGAATCTTGAGATTGGAAAAGAATATGAGAAAGCTACTGAAGATCTTGAGATTGTAGATGTTGAGATCCCTATAGATGAAGAAACATTCTTGAGGGCTATGGCACAAGTAAGTAAAATTAATAGGATGGATGGTTCTACTTTCAATTTTTCATTGCATCTTGAGGATTTGATAGACTAGATTGGTGAACTAGAAGATTACTTTTAGTGAGAAGATATCAAATATCCACAAAGGGTTAGGTTAGCTTAGACTAAGTTGAAGGGTCATCTTGCCTTATGATGGAAAGAATTATAGAAAGATGGAGAGGAGTATGGTGATATGAAAATCACTAGATGGAGTGTGATGGTTGCTAGATTAAAGGATAAACACATTTGTAGGGATTACGAATTAGAATTATTTACAAAATTACAGAACTTAAAGTAAAGGAAATGAGTGTGAAGGGATACACCGAAGAGTTCTGTAAGATGCTAATCAGATCTAGACACCAAGACATATCTAAGCAAAATGTGGATAGGTAGGTTAATGGTATAAGATTTAATATTTAGGATGAGGTGGGTATGTTGAGGATTTCTATAGTGGAGGATGCTTATCAATATGCATTGAGGGAAAAAGATAATTTGAAAAGAAGATATGGTAATCCTAGAGGGAAGGAGAAGCATGAAAGTGGTAGTGGAAAAGAGAAGAAAATCATTGAGGTTGAACCTGATCAAAAGACACTTAGGAGGAATGGTAGCAAGGAATTCAAAGGTACTTGTTTCAAATGTGGTGGCATAGTACATAGAGATTTTCAATGTTATGAAGGATCTAGTAAGAACTTGGGTATACAGAACCATGTGGCACGAGGAGAAAACTACTGATGAACTTGTGGAAGGTATGGAAGAACCTAAGATTGAATTTAAACAACACACAAAAACTCGAATTATAACCTATGAAACATGAAGATACATTGTTCCTACAAAAAGAACTCAATGTTTTTCCTCCAAAATCAATAACAATTAGAAATAACCTCTAGTAGAACCCCCAAAAAGAAGCAAGACCTTACAAAAGAGTTCAAATACACGCACGCACGCACACACCCACCTACGCATGCACGTGCACGCACCCGTACACAAACACACACACACACATCCTAATCCAAATGCATTGATTATGTTGGACAACACCCTTCAGCTCCTCATTTTTCTGGATCACTCCTGACGACTCTTGATTTCTCCTAACAATTGAACCCAAAGCAAGCCAAAACTGAAAAATAAAAATTGTAACAAGCATGTCAGCTCCTGATAGCTCTGGATGGGTCCTAATTACTCATTATGGCTCCTCATGAGTGATCTAAAAGTAATAATTTGAGACCAAAACTAAAATTTATTTTTTGGACGATTATGATTACACATACACCCATATGCTCCATCATCTGCACAGTAGACAAACAAATGATTCATGAGAATGAACTCATGATCATTTGGGGAAATTTGGAATTGGAATTTCATAATTATCCAACTCATTTTCCTTCAATCATGATGCCTCCTCTGTTTGTTTATCCTTCCAACAAACAAGATATTCCATGTATTCATTTCCTCGAGTTTTCTTTGCAACTCTATAATCAACTATTACATCCATATTCTCAGCCTTATTTTCATGCAATTAATCAATCCATGTTGGTTTATGATCTCTCTCTATTGATATATGTGTTTTTGTACTATTTTATCCCTCTTAATGTCGATATAAATCATTAATGTTGAATATAGGTGAGATATCATTGTCCTCTTTAAGGTCAACTTCATATGCATTAGCTGAAAACTTCCTTAAGATCCTACATGGACCTATCTTAGATTCCATTTAAATTTATTATACGTTCCCTATAGAAACCTTTATTTTCTCAAATGAACCCATACCATCTCACCAACATGAAATTTTTTCTCCCTTCTATGCATATCAGCATAGTTTTTGTACTTGGTAGTACTCTTCTACAATTTCTCCTTCACTTCTTTGTGCAAATCTCTGATATTTTTCAAAAACTATTCAGCTACAACACCATTCCTCACTAGATCTACACTGCCTCTGAGCTCATCCATGAACCTTGGACTATATGCATAAAAAACATTGAATGTAATCTTTCCCACACTTCTATAAACTGATTTATTATAGAAAAACTCATATTTTGGCAATGTTAAATCTCATTTATTTGGTTTGTCACCAACCAAACATTGCAACAAATTATCCAAACTTGTGTTCACAACTTCATTCTGGTCATCTGTTTGTGGATGGTATGCTAGACTAAAACTCAACTTTGTGCCTAAATTTTTCCACAATGTATGCCAAAAATGGCTAGAAAAATTTGTATTTCGGTCTAAAACATTACTTTTTGGAAAATTGTGCAACCGAATTACTTCTTTAAACAATAAATTGGCAATATGTAAAGCATCACTAGCCTTTTGAGAGGGAATAAATGAGTCATTTTAGAAAATGTATTAACTACAAAAAAAATTGAATCATTACCTCTGTGTGTTTGATTAAACCAAAAAATAAAATCCATATTAATATGTTCTCGTGACCTCTCTAGTATTGGTAGTAGCTGATATAACTGAGTATTTTGTTTCACACCCTTTTCGTGCTGGCATATTGTACATCTTTGAACCATTGTCTTTACACTAAAAGTCATCCTTGGATAGTAATAACTCTCTATCAATAGAGCTATGGTTTTATCCATGCCAAAATGTCCACCCAATCCACCATTGTGCTTCTCTCTTATCAAATTATCCCTCATGGAACCTTGAGGTATGCAGAACCTCTTTCTTTGGAGCAGAAAATTCTCTTGAATAAAATACTCCATCCATGGGCTTTGACCCATTCCAAATGGATTCTGACATGCTGCCCATGCTTCTTTAAAATCTTGTTCTTGCTCATACAACTCACTCAAAAAATTAAATCGAACATTAACCTTAACCTCATTTAAAAAAAAAACTCTTTCTACTTAATGCATCAATAACTCTATTAGATTTACCACTTTTATATTTTAAAACAAAAGAATAAATTTAAAGAAATTCAACCCATTTCATATGCCTCTAATTATAACTTAACTTGGCTATTAATGAATTGCAATACATGATTATTTGTGTATAGTACGAAAAATTTTGGTAGCAAATAATGTTTCCACTCCTTGAGTGCCTGCACAATTGCATAAAGTTCTTGATTATATACAAAATATTTTCATTTTGCTTCATTAAATTTCTCGTTGAAGTATGCTATTGGTTTGTCCTCTTGAATGAGAGCTCCTCCTATTGCTGTTCCACTTGCAGCATCACACTCAACTTGGAATACTTTTCCAAATTCTGGTAGTGCCAACACTGGCTACTTTGTTTTTGATTAAGTAAAACAACTTTTACAGGGTTCCTAAAACTTGAAACATAGTTAAAATAGCGTTAAGCCCAATCTAAAATGTAACAAAGCAAAAAGATAGAACATGCCAACAGAGGCTAGAGAAAAAAATAGACAGCTTCTACAAAAGAAAATAAAATAGGGTCTACAGAAAAGACCAGGGACCCTCATGATAAGTCCACCATTAGTGTGGCCACCTTGACCTCGAGAAACTCCATGTTAGCTACAGAATCCTTGATCTTTGGGAGATCCAACACCAAGTCCTTGTCCTAAATATTCTTGGGTCTAGCTCTAGTTCTTTTGTTGGGACCCTGTTCAGTGTTCTGTTCAGTCTCCACCTCCATGTTGGCCACCTTTAGCCCATCTAATTTTGCCTCCATCTTCTCGATGATCATGTTGGTGTGCTCTTTGGACGCCTTAAGGATATTATAGCTCTGCTCCACTATGTTCTTTAGGGTATCTTCTACCCTAGTCATATTATCCTCCATCTTTTTCACTCTACTGCTTAGACTCTCCTGATCCTCAGTATTAGTGTCATTTTTAGCCTTTTGATTTCCATTAACCCTTTTTTAAGATCTTCCACTTCGTGGAATAACCATTTGATGGTTCTGTAATTATCTAGCATGCTATTTCGGGAATTGTTTAGCAAGTTCATTTCAAACTCCATGGTATTATCACTAAGAACCACCATAGATGGGTCAATAAGCTCATCCATCTTGATACAGCCTCCATCTTCTTCAATAACCTTGGGGTTTATAATTTCTCTGGTGATCCCCATCTTTTCTATTTTGACATTGAATTCATGCCATCAACTTATATTCCCTTGTTCTGCCATATAAAAATAGAACTTTCTATCCTTCCTTTCATCCTTCCCTATGCCATGGGGTTGAGATATCTGAGGGGATGGGATAATCTGATTAGTCTCTTGGTAATCTCCCTAGAGCTACCTCTTCAGATTGTGGTTTGAAATAGGGGAGACACGACAGGTCTTGTCCTCAGCAGATTTTCGGTCTTCTCTCAAATCCCTTTTCTTATCCTTTTTATTTTTACTTGTAGTAGGGTGTTTTATCTTTCTGCCTTTGCTGCTAGAAATAACCTCCTCACCATCCATGTCCATACCTTCCTCATTATCATTATAGTCTTCCTCAAAAGAAATAACCATGGTATTCTATTTTTTAGGGGTTACCAATTTCTCTTTTTTGGTGCTTTGCAGACTGACTCTACGCTTTTTGGAAGATGAACCCAAATTGTTCTTTTTCGTTTCATACTCATCATTATCCTGAGAATGTAGACCATCACTATCTTCCATCACCGAAGGGATGTAGTTTGAACCAGAGGCCTCCATCTTGTCTTTCTGAACCACCTCCTTCCAAAGGATTTGGGCCATAAAATATTCATAGATTGAAAGTAAAAGGCCTTCATTCAAGGCAAGGTTAGCAATGGACTTCTCTCTATACCCATTAATGTTATCATTTATAGAAGCATACAAATAAGTACTCCCTTCTTCTCTCTATACACTGGCTACTTTGTTACTTTCTACTTCAATAACTAAAAACTATTCTCTATTGTTTTTGTTTGCTTCAATTATTTCCAAGTACTCCCTTCGTTGTTTCAGTTATGGGACCACATATGCCACTGAATTTTTTTTATCAACTTCTTATAGAAGCTTTCCAACCCATGAAAACTTTGGGCTTCAAACAAACTTTTTGGAGATGGCTAATCAACAATGGCCTTTACTTATTTCGGATCCATTTTCAGCCCTTCTTTTGAAACTATAAATCCCAAATAAACTAATTCCTTTTTCATAAAAGTACACTTTTTCATATTCACCATTAGTTTTTCCTCTATTAATTATTGCAATTTACCATCCTAATATGCTACAAATGTTCTCCCTTGGTTTTTTATGAAAATTAAAATATCATCAAGATATACAATAAGAGACTTACCAAGATGAGTCTTCAACACATGATTCATCAATCTTGTGAAGTTGTTGTGTGCATTTGTCAATCTGAATGACATGACTATCCACACATACAATCCAACTTTTGTTTTAAATGTTTTTTTATATTCATCCCCTTCATGAATTCTAATTTGATGGCATCCACTTTTCAAATCATTTTTTGTAAAATACTTTTCCTCACTCAATCAATCCTTAAATTATCCATTCTAGGTATTGTAAATATGTATTTAATAGTGATCTTATTAATATCTCTGTAATATGTGCACATTCTACATTCACCTCCCTTCTTTGGTGCCAACACTGCTGGTACAATGCATGGACTAAAACTTTCTTTAATCAGTCCTTTGTCCAACAAATCTTGGACTTGTCTATTTATTTTCACATTTTTGTGAGGTGTCATTCTATATGGTTCTTTATTTTGAAAAATTGAGCCTAGACCTAAATCCATACAATGAATGATTTCCTTTATCGATGACAATCCATCTAGTAATTATTTTATTATAATCTCCACATACTCATTAATAAGCTCTTGAATTTCGATAGTAAATTTTTCTTCTTTGTTTGTTGTCCCATTTTGCATTGGATGGGAAACAATATAAAAACAAACTCCTTGTTTCTTCAAGTATTCCAAGAATGTTTTCCATAAACTAAAAAAACTCTTGAACTTCCTTCAACATCTTCTTCTTTATTCTTCATGGGATTAAAAATAATTTTTTGTCCATCCTTCTTAATAGTATATGTATTATTTTTTTCCATCATGAACAACCTTGCTGTCATATTTCCAAGCTAGTGTAGGAGCACCTATGAAGTCACCTAAGGTCACCATGGATCCAATCAAAGGAAAAGGAATAAAATCATCCCTAAATGTGAATTGGGATGTATTGAGGCCTTTAATGGCAATCTGTAATAAAGAATGTAATAAATTATTAATAAGTCCTAGAAGTCCTGGTAAAGGACTTAGGACCAAAAATGATGTAAGGGTGGCCAATAGTGCCAAAAGGCCCTAGAATCAATTAGGAATTGAATCCATAACGTATTTAATAAGATTTAAGCAATAAAATACCAAAAACACAAGTTAATAATTCAAATTTTTGAATATTAACAGCTAGTTATGTTTTGGTGGGAAATTGAATTTAAGAGTATTAAACAATTTGTAAACACTCCCAACCACTTGGGATCAGTTTTGGAAGTTTAAAAATTGTCTATAAACGCCCATGAATGATTGGGGAAGAGGAGAAATGAATTGCAGAAGGGATTGTACGGCCTGTAGGCTGAAAATGCAATAAAATTCATAGTTTCTTGCATATTTTGGTCTATTATTGTACTTCTTTCATGATTTGATCATTGCTGTGCATTATAGGATGTATTTAAAGTTATTTTGATCCATCTTAGAAGCTTTTCATTATGAATTTTTCTTTCATATATTCAAAGTGTTGTAGATAGCCATTTTCACATTGTTTTCTTAAGCAAAATGGTGTAACCATCCCCTTTCTGTTCTAATTGTGACTTGGGGATGCATTTATGACATGTATCATATTTAATTATCCATAATAATGTAGTAATAAGATAGAGAATTTAGATGATCATCGAGTTGGGAAAGTTGGAGTGCTTGGGTGCATGAAAATGCATGGAATTTGATGTCATAAGTGTAGCAGCAGAAGATATGGCTTAAGGAGGGCATGTTTTTGTTTGAGGTAGAAGAATTACATGTCAAACTTATGGTTAATCTAGAAGGAGAAGTTCTGGAAGTGAGTTTTGGGTCCTTTTCTAGAAGGCCCTAGTTTTTGGAGCCATTTGGTGAGGGATTTGGAGTTTGACCATTTGGGAATGTTTTGGGTTCAAACAAATACCATAATCCTTTTATTTGAGACATATATAGGGAATTTTGAAAGTTATAGTGTCTGGGGATAAGTAACTTTTGTAGTTGCTTTGTAAAGTGGCCCAATTAGGCCTAGTGGAGATACTGGAGTTGGCCATTTTAAGCATAGTTGGTCAAAAAGATTCATATCTAATTTTCACATATGTTGTGTAACTTCCAAATGGGTATCTGAATCTGAAATTTAATTTTCAAGTGTTTTGGAAAGTCTTGACCAAAAGTCCAAAAATCAGGAAAAATAGGGCTACTAGGGAGGGTTGCTTGGGTGTTTGGCTTTTTTGGAGAAATCTTATCAAAGTATGTAAAGGGAATTTAGAACCTATCTAGAAAGGTTGATCTAGTGGTTTTAAGGCCTTCAATAGATTTATTTTTAGTCTTGAATCCTTTGAAGTCAATTAAACCCATGTGAGTAAGTGGAATCGCTTGGGTACATTGTGAAACCTTGGGGGTTGTCAAACAAAGGTGTAGAGTCTTGTTGTCCAAAGAAATTGAAAGTCTTCAAGCCTCTGCACCAAGTGACCTATCAGATCAATTAAGAGCTTTAGGAGGAAGGTTAGGTGTGTATGTCTAGAGCAGAGTTTGAGGAGTTTGAAGAAGATGCTCAAAACATGCCTCCAAAGATGACAAACATGGAGCTTGCTAGGATGGTGATGGAGCAAACAGAAAAGAACAAGAGATTGGAAGAAGTCATTGAAAGATTGATCAATCTTGCTGAGAAGAGGGATTTAGACCCTTGTGATTATGAAGATGAAGCAGAACTCCAACCTAATGAAGAAAGGTTGGATCCTAAGGATGCTAGACTAGTGAATATCCTGAAGGTAGTTAAAGGAGGAGAATCCAAAGTCAGAGTAGAGATACTAATGTATGATGGAAAGATGGATGAGGAAGTTATCCTTGATTGGTTTAGTGCTATTGAGAACCACTTTAACTGTGAGGACATTGAAGACAAGCATAAAGTGAAGATTGTAAAAGCAAGACTTAAGGGTCATGCATTGCTATGGTGGGATTGCCTACAAGCAGAAAGGTGGAAGAAAAGTCTACCAAAGATGACATCATGGCCTAGAATGGTGACCAAAATGAGGGAGAATTTTCTACCTAAGGACTACAAGGTTCAACTCTTCAAGAATATTCAAGGGTTGAAACAGAAGGACATGGATGTCCAAAGGTATATGGAAGAATTCCACAACCTTGACATCAAAGCCTCTCATGATGAAGATGTGGAAGAGAAGGTGGCTAGATATCTTGGAGGGTTGAGGTAAAACATCTAGGATGAGATGAGCATGGCCACACCTAGAACTCATGAAGATTTCTACAAGTTAGAAATGAAAGCCGAGGACAAGCTTAGAGGAAGGCAAGAGAGGCAAGGCAGCTAAAGAGGGAAACAAAACAAGGGCAAGGGAGTATATCCAAGACAAGGATAGAATGAGAAAGGTAAATATAAATTCTCAGATCAGAAGGGAGAACAAAGAAGTGGTAGAGGAAAGAGCTTCCCTGGGAAGTTCTACAAGTGTGGTGAAGAAGGGCATCCATTCTACAAGCGTCCTGAGAGAGAAGCCAAGAAGAAAGATAAGAGGATCCAATTTGTCCAAGGAGAAGATGACAATAAACAACAAGAGGAAGAAGAAGAACACCATGACTATGCATATCCTAAAGAAGGTGAGTGTCTTTTGATGGGAAGGTCACCTATCCAACATATACCTAAGGTATATATCTTTAGAAAAAATTGTAAAATCTATGGAAAAATATGCAAGGTTATCATAGATTCTGGTTCATTTGACAATCTAGTGTCCTATGAGATGGTAAATATGTTAAACTTACCTAAATTTCCTATTGGTCGACCATATAGGGCCTCTTGGGTCAGTAATGATCAGAATATTGTGTTTAATGAGAAAGCATACATAGATTTTTGAATTGGGGGTTATGTAGATAGGGTTCTATGTGATATAGTTCCCATGAAATGTTGCCACATCATCTTACAGAGACCATGGAAGGCTTCAAGAGAGATGATTCATTATGGATTGAAGAAACAGTATGTAGTGCACAAGGAGGGAAAGAAATACACCCTTAAACCTATTCCAAGTCAAGTAGAAGTATTTGGTAGCATCATTGTCTTTGGTGCAAAAATATATGTTGATTTACAGATTCCAAAGTATGAGAAGATGGTGACTACAGAGAATCAGCCTAAGACCACTTTATTTGTCTTGAAAGATTAGTTTTTGGACAGTCGTGAGGCATTGACTATGAAACAACAAATAGGGCATGAAGATGGTGTCCTTATTGGCACAATCTGGTGTCCTTTGGAGCAAGCAATGAAGAAGATTGCAGGGGTTCCATTGAAGGACAAAAGGAGGGGTCTATCTAATGCTAAAAAGGTGTTTCAAGGATAGTTTCTGAAGCCACAAGTTCACTATCCAAAACAAAAAATTGGCAAGCATGATGATAGATTTAAAAATGAACAATCTTATTTCCTTTTTTCTAACCATTTGAGTGCAGGTTTGAAGGATAGAATAAGGGATTTTTTATCATATTAGAGCCCTGATCAAGGGTAGAGAGGAAGACCATCTTCAAGGAGGATGGGTGGAAGAAATACTCAGTCCCTTAGTTCTTGGGACAAGAACTATTTCCAAGGTGGGGTGTATGGTGTAGGAGCACCTATGAAGTCACCTAAGGTCACCATGGATCCAATCAAAGGCAAAGGAATAAAATCATCCCTAAATGTGAATTGGTATGTATTGAGGCCTTTAATGGCATTTTTTAATAAAGATTGTAATAAATTATTAATAAGTCCTAGAAGTCCTGGTAAAGGACTTAGGACCAAAAATGATGTAAGGGTGGCCAATAGTGCCAAATGGGATCTAATTTGATTAGATGGACTTAATCAGGTCCTAGAAACAATTAGGAATTGAATCCATAAAGTATTTAATAAGTTTTAAGCAATAATATACCAAAAAACACAAGATAATAATTCAATTTTTTTAATATTAATGACTAGTTGTGTTTTGGTGGGAAATTGCATTTAAGAGTCTTAAACAATTTCTAATCACTTCCAACCACTTGGGATTAGTTTTGGAAGTTGAAATATTATCTATAAATGCCCATGAATGATTTGGAAAGAGGAGAAACAAATTGCAGAAGGGATTGTACCGCCTGTAGGCTGAAAATGCAATAAAATTCATAGTTTCTAGCATATTTTGGTCTATCATTGTACTTCTTCCATGATTTGATCATTTTTGTGCATTATATGATATGTTTGAAGTTATTTTGATCCATCTTAGAAGCTTTTCATTCTGAAATTTTCTTTCATATATTCAAAGTGTTGTAGATAGCCATTTTCACATTGTTTTCTAAAGCAAAATGGTGAAACCATCACCTTTCTGTTCTAACTGTGACTTGGGGATGGATTTCTGACATGTATCATATGTAATTATTCATAATAATGTAGGAATAACATAGAGAATGGTGATGATCATCGATTTGGACAAGTTGGAGTGCTTGGGTGCATGAAAATGCATGGAATTTGATGCCATAAGTGTAGCAACAGAAGATCTGGCTTAAGGAGGGCATGTTTTTGTTCTATGCAGAGAAGTACATGTCAAAATTATGGTGAATCCAGAAGGAGAAGTTCTGGAAGTGAGTTTTGGGTCCTTTTCTAGAAGGCCCTAGTTTTTGGAGCCATTTGGTGAGGAATTTGGAGTTTGACCATTTGGGAAGGTTGTGGGTGCAAACCAATACAATAATCCTTTTATTTGAGACATATATAGGGACTTTTGAAAGTTATAGTGTCCAGGGATAAGTAATTTTGGTATTTGCTCTGTAAAGTGGCCGAATTAGGCCTAGTGGAGATATTAGAGTTGGCCATTTTAAGAATAGTTGGTCCTAAAGAGTCATATCTAATTTTCACATATGTTGTGTAACTGCCAAATGGGTATCTAAATTTTCAAGTATTTTGGAAATTTTGGTCCAAAAGTTTAAAAATTAAGAAAAATAGGGCTACTAGGTAGGGTTTTTTGGGTGTTTGGTTTGTTTGGAGAAATCTGATCAAAGGGTGTAAAGGGCATTTAGAACCTATCTAGAAAGGTTGATCTAGTGGTTTTAAGGCCTTCAATAGACTTATTTTGAGTCTTCAATCCTTTGAATTCAATTAACCCCATGTGAGTAAGTGGAATCCCTTGGATACATTGTGAAACCTTGGGGGTTGTCAAACAAAGGTGTAGAGTCTTGTTGTCCAAAGAAATTGGAAGTCTTCAAGCCTCTACACCAAGTGGTATCAGAGAAAGTAAGAGATATGGGAGGAAGGTTAGGTGTGTATGTCTGGAGCAGAGTCTGAGGAGTTTGAAGAAGAGGCTCAAAACATGCATCCAAAGATGACAAACATGGAGCTTGTTAGGATGGTGATGGAGCAAGCAGAAAAGAACAAGAGATTGGAAGAAGTCATTAAAAGATTGACCAATCTTGTTGAGAAGAGGGATTCAGACCCTCATGATGATGAAGGTGAAGTAGAACAGGAACCTGATGAAGAAAGGTTGAATCCTGACAATGCAAGACTAGTGAAGATCCTGAAGGCAGTTAAAGGAGGAGAATCCAAAGTCAGAGTAGAGATCCCAATGTATGATGGGAAGATGGATGAGGTAGTTCTCCTTGATTGGTTCAGTGTTGTTGAGAACTACTTTCACTATGAGGACATTGAAGAGAAGCATAAAGTGAAAATTTGCAAAAGCAAGACTTAAGGGTCGTGCATTGCTATGGCAGGATTGCCTACAAGTAGAAAGGTGGAAGAAAAGTCTACCAAAGATCACATCATGGCCTAGAATGATGACCAAAATGAGGGAGAAGTTTCTACCTAAGGACTAAAAGGTTCAACTCTTCTAGAAGATTCAAGGGTTGAAGCATAAGGACATGGATGTCCAAAGGTATACAGAGGAATTCCACAAACATGACATCAGAGCCTCTCATGATGAAGATGTGGAAGAGAAGGTGGCTAGATATCTTGGAGGGCTAAGGTACAACATCCAAGATGAAATGAGCATGGCCACACCAAGGACTCTTGAATATTACTAAAAATTGGCAATGAAATATGAAGACAAGGTTACAAGAAGCCAAGAGAGGCAAGGCAGTTCAAGAGGAAAGAAAAACAAGGGCAACAAAGTATATCCAAGCCAAGGATAGAATGAGAAGGGTAAAGAGAAAGTGTTAGATTAGATAGGAGAACAAATAAATGGTAGAGGAAAGAGCTTCTCTAGAAATTGTTACAAGTGTGGTGAAGAAGGACATCCATTCTACAAGTGTCTAGAAAGAGAAGCCAAGAATAATGATAAGAGGGTCCAATTGGTCCTAGAAGAAGATGACAATAAACAAAAAATGGAAGAAGAAGCACACCATGACTATGCATATCCTGAAGAAGGTGTCTCTTGATGGGAAAGTCACCTATCCAATGTATATACCTAAATTATCTATCTTTAGATCAAATTGTAAATGCTATGGAAAAATATACAAGGTTATCATAGATTCTGGTTCATTTGACAATCTAGTGTCCTATGAGATGGTAAATAAGTTAAACTTACCTAAATTTCCTATTGGTAGACCATATAGGGCCTCTTGGGTCAGTAATGATCAAAATATTGTGATTAAGGAGCAAGAATACATAGATTTTTCAATTGGGGGTTATGTTGATAGGGTTCTATGTGATATAGTTCCCATGACATGTTGCCACATCATCTTAGGGATACCATGGTAGGATTCAAGGGAGACCATTCATTATGGTTTGAATTATGAGTATGTACTGAACAAGGAGGGAAGACAATTCACTCTTAAACCTCTTTGAAGTCAAGTAGAAGAATTTGGTAGCATAATTGTCTTTGGTGAAAAAACATATGTTGATTTGAAGATTCCAAAGTATGAGAAGATGGTGACTATAGAGCAGAAACCTAAGACCACTTTATTCATCTTGAATGATTAATTTTTGGACAGTCATGGCTCATGGACTATGAAGCAGAAAACATGGCATGAAGATGTGTCCTTATTGGGAAAATGTGGTGTCCTTTGGAGAAAGAAATGGAGAATATTGCAGGGGTTCCATTGAAGGACACAAGAGGGGTTTATCTGATCCTAAAAATGAGTTTCAAGGACAGTTTGTGAAGCCACAAGTTCACTATCCACAACAGCGAATTTGCAAGCATGATGACAGATTTCAAAATGAACAATCTTCTTTCCTTGTTACTAACCCTTTAAGTGCAGGCTTGAAGGATAGAAGAAGGGATTTTTTATAATATCAAAGGCTTGATCAAGGGCAGAGAGGAAGAACACCTTCAAGGAGGATGGGTGGAAGAAAGACCAAGTCCCTTAGTTCTTGGGACAAGAAGTTTTTCCAAGGTGGGGTGTATGGTGCAAGAGCACCTATGAAGTCACCTATCATCACCATGGATCCAATCAAAGGAAAAGGAATAAAATCATCCCTAAATGTGAATTGGGATGTATTGAGGCCTTTAATGGCAATTTGTAATAAAGAATGTAATAAATTATTAATAAATCCTAGAAGTCTTGGTAAAGGACTTAGGACCAAAAATGATGTAAGGTTGGCCAATAGTGCCAAATGGGATCTAATATGATTAGATGGAGTTTATTAGGTCCTATAATAAATTAGGAATTGAATCCATAAATTATTTAATAATTTTTACACAATAAAATACCAATAACACAAGTTAATAATTTAAATTTTTGAATATTAACGACTAATTGTGTTTTGGTGGGAAATTGCATTTAAGAATCTTAAACAATTTTTAATCACTTCCAACCACTTGGGATAGGTTTTGGAATTTTAACACTTGTCTATAAACACCCATGAATGATTGGGAAAGAAAAAAAATGAATTGGAGAAGGGATTGTACAGCTTGTAGGCTGAAAATGCAATAAAATTCATAGTTTCTTGCATATTTTGGTCTATTATTGTACTTATTTCATGTTTTGATCATTTTTGTGCATTATACGATGTGTTTAAATTTTTTTTGATCCATCTTAGAAGCATTTCATTCTAAATTTTTCTTTCATATAGCCAAAGTGTTGTAGATAGCCATTTTCACATTGTTTTCTTAAGAAAAATGGTGTAACCATCCCCTTTCTATTCTAACTGTGACTTGGGGATGAATTTCTAACATTTATCATTTGTAATTATCCATAATAATTCAAGAATAAGATAGATAATGTAGATGATCATTGAGTTGGGCAAGTTGGAGTGCTTGGGTACATGAAAATACATGGAATTTGATGCCATAAGTGTAGCAACAAAGGATCTAGCTTAAGGAGGGCATGTTTTTGTTTGAGGCAGAATAATTACATGTCAAACTTATGGTGAACCCAGAAGGAGAAGTTTTGGAAGTGATTTTTGGGTCCTTTCCTAGAAGGCCCTAGTTTTTGGAGCCATTTGGTTAGGGATTTGGAGTTTGGCCATTTGGGAAGGTTGTGGGTGAAAACCAATATGATAATCATTTGATTTGAGACATATATAGGCACTTATAAAATTTATAGTGTCTGGGGATAAGTAATGTTGGTAGTTGCTTTGTAAAGTGGCCTAATTAGGCCTAGTGGAGATACTGGAGTCGGCCATTTTAAGCATAGTTGGTCGAAAAGAGTCATATCTAATTTTCACATATGTTGTGTAACTTACAAATGGGTATCTTAATTTGCAATTTAATTTTCAATTGTTTTGGAAAGTCTTGTCCAAAAGTAAAAAAATTAGGAAAAATAGGGCTACTAAGAAGAGTTGCTTGGGTGTTTGGCTTGTTTGGAGAAATCTGATCAAAGGGTGTAAAGGGAATTTAGAACCTATATAGAAAGGTTGATCTATTGGTTTTAGGTCTTTCAATAGAATTATTTTTATTTTTAAATCCTTTGAAGTCAATTAAGCCCATGTGAGTAAGTGAAATCCCTTGGGTATATTGTGAAACCTTGAGGCTTTTCAAACAAAGGCGTAGAGTCTTGTTCTCCAAAATATTGGGAGTCTCCAAGCCTCTGCACCACAAACCCTAACCAAAAATATGTGGCATGCATATATGGGCATTATATCACTTAATATTTCATCCTTATTATTACCAATCTGAAAATTAACCAAACATTATTCTCTTACAAGTAATCGATGCTCATTTACAATTTTTCCCACCAGACTTACATCTGGTTCTAAAAAAATTTCTTCTTTGAACTTCTTCAACTTCTTCTTTCTCCAAATTTAACAATATCTATCTCATCATTAAAGATTTTTTTTATCCTTCGGATTCTCTCTTTATCTTAAACTTTCTCCAACTTAATCTTCTTCTTGGGTCACATGAAGTCCGATCACTTTTCCTTTACCTCCACCTTGTTGTATCTATGGGCATTCAAAGGCTCTATTCCCAATTTCTCCACATTAGTATCATGTACTAGTGAAGTCTCTTTCTCTTCCTCATTGAAAATTTCCACGTTATCTGAAGGACTCTCGTCTTCCTCTAAAATTTCTTCCACATCTTGTTTCTTGAGCATCTGAACTCGCCTGAGATGTACCAACTTCATCTTGTTTTGTAGAATTTCCTCTTCCACCACTATTCTGACTTATACCTTTTATATTTTTTCCTCTTCCTCTATGATTATTTTGTTGGTTTATATTCAATTTTTCTTCAGCCTTCAAAGCATATTGATAGGACTCTTCAATATTATGCAACTTTGATAAACTTATTTCATCTTGTATTAACATACGCAGACCATCCAAATACCTTGAAACTTTATCTAAATCATCTTTAATATTGCCTACTCGTATGCTTAATTGATAAAATTATTTTGTATACACCTTGACACTTGTTTCTCTTTGATTCAAATTTTACAATTTTTGAAACAAACTTATGTGGTAATCTGCTGGCAGAAATATTTTCCTTCAATTTTATTACCATTCTATCCCATTATTTTATTTAATATCTTCTTCTTCACTGTCTACCACTTTGTAAATGATCCCACCAAAGAGATGCATGACCTTTCAACTTCATACATAGATATGTCACCTTTTTATCTTCTTCTATACTTTAAAGTTCAAAATATTTCTCCTTTTCGAAGACCCGGTCCAATAATTTATTTAGATTTAAATTACCATTATAACTTGGAGGGTTGAAATAGGGTCTAGTGTTTACTCTATCTATGGCTTGAATTAACCTATCCTCTCCTTGATCGAGCCTAAGTTGGGTTTCCTCTTCTACTACCTGAACCTTTTCATTTTTCTCATAACTTACATCTTCCACATGAATATCTCTATGATGTGATATTTCAGTGGCTTCAAGCCTAGTTGACATTCCTCTAAACATCTCCATCAAGACAAGGTATGCACCTATATATGCTTCTCTTCCCCTACCACATCCTCCTTGTGCCATTTCACAAAATTTCTCTGCAACTGTAGGTTTTCTCTTTTCCTCTTGTTACCCATAAAAAAACTCCTTCAAAACTATCTTTTTGACACCTTCAGTTCTCCTCAAACCTGGTTTGATACCACTTGGAGTAGTCATGCTTGGGGATATGCCCAAAAACGTAGCAAGAAATTACCAACAATAACTCATACATAAATTGTAGTAATTAATTGATTTTCAACAATACACAGAAACAAAAATTATAGCCTATGAAACATGAAGAGACATTTTGCCTCCAAAAACAATTCAATGTTTTGCCTACAAAATTGAAAGCAATTAGAAATAAATCCCTGAAAGGACCCCCTTAAAAGAAGCAATCCCATACAAAAGAGTTCAAATACATATATATATATATATATATATATATACATGAGGAGGGAAAATGGATAACCAAGAGGAAGAAAGAGAATAGTCTTTTTAAGTTTAATGTGAGGAGTTGAAAAGAAATTCAGAAACCCTAAAGAATATCAATTATATATATTTTTATTTCCTAATTCTAATGCATTAATTATGTTGGACAACACCCGTCAGCTCCTCATTTTTCTGGATCACTCCTAACAACCCCTAGCGGATCTTGATTACTCGTGACAACTAAATCCAAACCAAGCCAAAACTTAAAATCAAAAGTGAAACTAAAATTGTGGCTCTTGATAGCTCCTAATGACCCCTGATTACTCCTGACGACTACTAATGACTGATTTCAAACAAAACCAAAATTGAGACCAAAACTAAAAAACAAAAATTGGATGATGAGGATTGCACATACACCCGGATGCTCTTGCATCATATATTTTTTCTCAACTTTCATGTGTACTCTTTATCTTTCTATGATATCACTTATTCTCTTTCAATAACATTCTGAATATGATACTAAGGGTTGAGAAATTTTATCTATTACGGTCTCTACAACTAGTTGCTTTGGAGCGTTCATTTTTAGTACTAACTCCTTTGTGTTGTATGATTTAAGATCCTTCATTCGAGGGCTTGTTCCCTTGAACTTAGTTATGTATTATATCTTTGCAGTCTTTCCCAATGATCATCTCTCATCTTTCCCTCTTCATATATTTTATTATACTTTACCATGGGTATCCATGTAGGCTCATAGTCTCGCTAAATTGGGGTCTAAAATGTAGCATCATAAATTTTAAGAACATTTCTGTGTACAATTTATAATTATTTAGCACCCATTTTAGTGGGTTCTCATTCCTCCACGCATCATTAAACTTTATTATGCATTTAATTAATAAATATTTAAATATTTTCTCTCTATTACCTTAAATTACAATGTGGGCATTTTAATTATGGGTGTGCCCCTATAATCAATTTTCCCAATTGCATTTAAATAATTAATTAATAAATTAATTCAATATCATAAAATCTCTACAAGGATCCCTTAATGTGTCCCTTTAATTATTTCAAGCATTTACTCATGTTGCATACATAGGCCCTATTTGAAATTAGGTGGCCTATTTCTATTTATTTTTATTTCAAACCTTGATTCCATGTGATCCTCATACCCCTATTTAATGTCAATTCAATTTTTATCCTAGGATAGAATTGGGTGCTCCATAAGACATGAGGAAAAATAGGTCACTCCATACCTAAGGAGGTTCCCCATACCACTTAAAATTGACCCAAATTTAAATTGGAGATAGGTCTTGGGTTTAGAGTTGGATATTCAAATCCCTCTAGGATCTCTTTGAGTTTTGAACATTGAAATGGATTAGAGAGGTATAAAGCCAATTCTACCTCCCTTGTTTTGGCAATCCATAAATCCACAATCAATCGACAAATTTATGCATTCAAGAAACTAAGCATTCATTCAAGTTCAAGCATTCAAGGAGTAATCAAGTATTTCAAGAATTAAAGGAGTAATCAAGTATTTCAAGCATTCATTGTGAGATGCTACAAAAATTGTTATACAATCATGTCTTTTGTGATGTTCTTTTAGGTCTTTGTGGAGTCATGTTATTGCATCAACACTTGTGATATCATTTCAAATACAATTGCATCATTCAAGGTATAAGACATCTTCTCATATTAAATCCTCTACTACTAACAACATATTTTCTCATTTCAATCATTTCAATTTGATTTCAAGGTTATTTCCTATAAAAGAGTTTGACTAAGGAAAACCCATTTTTCCCAACAATTATCCTATTTTATGTGTGCAGATGATAGGTTGAAAAGCTATGGAATGTTATAGGAATATATGACGAGAGGTTACATGTTGTAGAATTTTCATCAAAATTTACTAGGACTCAAGTGCCCCACAATGACTTTGGAAAACTAGGTCACCCTGTATCTTCCACGTCACCCCATTCCTATCATTTTGCAATGAAATTTAGATCGCAGGTTAGTCTTTGCTCCATATTTCCAGATCTGATGTGGGATTTGAGTTTACATTGTATGATATATCTATATGAAAAATCTATCCTATTTTTTCATACATCTTGGATTCTTCATTTTCCAAGTTTACATAGTCAAATTTCAACTATATAGAAAAGGAAATCCCTTGCACCCCCTCAGTTCTTGAGACTTCTTGAATCTCCTCCAAGGTTTAGTTGGCTAAGATTCAACTCCATTCCCAATTCAAATGCCAATAGAGTAACCCTCAATTCTACAAGATTAGTCATGGCCTCCCCAAGGAAAGCGTGTCTTTCTGCAAGGATATTCACACTATGATCACATGCAATGCATCAAACCCCACTAGGTCCTAGATTGATCCAATATTCAGATTAGTTCAAATTAGTTTGATCCAGGGGTTAACAAGAAGATCAACCTTCCTAGCTCCATTATCACGGATATAATTGATCATTTTTATAAAAAATAATTAAAAAAACTATTCAAATTCTCATATGAAACTTTAAGTTTTTCTTTTCATTTAATTTATAAATTTATATTTATTAATCTATCTAAATTGGTATTTTTTTGAATAATTCATCATATTTTGTCAACAATTTTAAGATCATATAAATAATTGATTTTTCTTATTTTATTTGTAGATTCAATTCACAACCTTTTATGAAATTGAAATAAGACATTGCTATTATTTTTTATTGAGAAACATTTTATTATGAAACATAAGATTTAAGACAAATATAATGTTTTTCAACTTTCTTGAAAATAGATCACTAACTCTATTTTCTAGTTTATAGGTTTTATGATAATTTTATTCAATGTTTAATGTATTGTGACTTTGAAAATGGTATTAATATTGTATATTGAGGTATTTATTTGTTTATCAACTTCAAAACAAAAACAAAAAAACAAAAAAAAAACTAGGACAAAGATGCAAAGTATAGTGCAATTTTTGGACTTTTTGACAAAATGTACTCTTTTTCCTAATGCCTCAAAAAAGTCTTTATTTTTATAATGTGTCTATCTTACCTATAAAATTAAAACTATAGATTAAGAAGAAAATTATAAATTGTATTTGACAAAAAAAGGTAATTCAAGAGTTTGAGTTTAATGGATTAAAACATTAGATTAAAATTTTAGATATCTGGAATGTTAAATGGAGGGAGAGCGAGGAAGACCTAGGGCAAGGATTTTGAGAGGGTTGCAAGGATAGTAGGGTTTGCAAAATGTCAAGCTTGGAAAACAATAGTGAATTGGACAACAAAAACAAATGTAGAGTATTGACAGAGATCAATGACACTCAGGTAGATTTCAAATTTCCCAGCATCAATGGTGTGATCTGCATTTTGCACAAACCTTCTCAGACCTTTTTCGGCAACCACCCATTGTGCAACCTGCAAGACAACATGAACTAAATATGTAGAATAAAGGCTTTCAGTTATACCCATTTATTCGGAGGTATAGATTCTATCCAACCAGTGAAACCTTTCTTCATAAATCCTAGATACCATATTAAGTCAGATCCCCACCCATTTGATCAGAAGAACACCATTAAGAGGGGAAATGTACTAGCTAGGAAAGAAGACTACCCTACTGACATATCTATTTTTAGAGGGATAGCTACTGTCCAACTAGTGAAACCTTTCTTCATAAACCCTAATCACCAGTATAAGACAGATCCACATTCAAATATTCAAATGGTTTCTTCATCCCAGAAGGAACAAATTCCTAGTTTTCAAGGAATTGCTAGTTATGAGCAGGGGGAATCCTCACACCAGGCTTCAAGGAAGATCACGAACCTTCAGAGGTAAGCAAGACTTAATATTAAATCACCACATTTAAAAAAAAAATTTGGGTAGGAAAAACAATTTGAGCAAATTCAACCCCTAATGATGGAAAATGAAACCTATCATAAAAAGGTTAGATGGGATGCTCACCTCTTAACACATAAGCAACCCATTTTTGACATATGTGAGGGAACACCACCAGGATCCCCGGTCAAAATGGGGAAAATGCCTACTAATAGTGCAGATAGTAGAGATGACCTAGCTAAGGGCACACATCTTGATAAAGGGGATATAGAAAAAAGACTCCTAACAAATAAGATCTCCATAGAACCCTTCAATCCAAAAAAACCCAGACAGATCTAGCAGCCCAAACAACTGTAGGAGCACACTGAAAGTGCCATGGACCCTAAGGAAGCTGAAGCAAGAAGTTTGATGAACATCCCATTACTAGAACACATGCTTCAGGAGCATGTTGGCTACTTGCGGCAAACAACCTTGATTGGTAAGCTCTCAACTAATGCCTTGCAATTTTCAGATATTAGGGATTGGGATTATCAAAATTTGGTGGGGCTATCAGATATTTTTAGATTGGACTCTGATTTAGGTTTTTTTGTTGCAATATTTAAGTCTGCTGAAAAGAAAGATGTTGTCCATAAAAACAAAGGATGGTTTTGCCATGGCCTAGAACTGTTCACCCTGTCATGGACACCAAATTTTAAACCAGATCACACGGCTTATATTTTGTTCCCTCTTAGATTGCCTTACCAATGTTGCCTCTAGAATACAGAGACCTAGCAATCATAGAAACAATATCTAATCAAATTGGTATCTTCATTCGGCGTGATTACATTCCCTTTGAGAAATGCCATAGAGATACCAGGGTTTGTGTTCTGATTGACCAATCAAAGGAGCTACCAAAGCATATCATGATCAACTCAAAATGGGGTGCTTGGGAAAAAATTATTGTTCAGTAGAGTGTGGATATCGTTCACCAATTCCAAAACAAACTTGGCTACTTAACATCACAGTGCAAGAAAGGAGTACACAAGCAAATTATTGTATGTGCAAATCATTGCACCGAGCCAATACTTTGTATGATGGAGGAAACAAACAGTAATAATGATGAGGATAAAAATACACAACACTCAGGATTGATGTCAGTACCAAACAAGGTAACATGTAGCATTAAATAGTCCTACAAAGCAACTATATTCTTATTTTTTACACTGAGATATATCCTCAAGCATCAAGACAAATTAAGAAAGTCAAAAACCCTCAAATGGATAGAGCCTGATCCAATTAATTAGAACATTAATGATATTTTCCACAATTTAATGTATCAAGAATCCCCCATCAACATTCTCGAGATGCAGAATGTTTTCAACGAAAGGGCTGCAAATGAATTTAAAGCTAGGAATCTTACATACCACATGATCTCAAATTTGGCCACCAGAATGTTACATGAGGAGTCACTTGATGAAGGAATTATGTATGAGGTTGACCAAAGGTTACCAAGTGATAACCCAATGCAGGACTCACACTCAGAAAGAGGAGGAGATTCAAAACGTGAAAACACAGCTAGTAATAACAATCAGCGCTCAAAAGTGGTAGAAGTTACAAATACTGACTTTCAGAATACAAAGGTTACATGAAACTTACAAGGTCTACAAGGGGAATTAATTTAACACAAAAACTCACTATAGAGGGAGAGAAAAGAAATGACCTGGAAAAATATGAATTTGGGTACCCAGAAGTAGGGAACTTGGTTCAATTCCTTAACCCAACAAAATATGTCTATACAGATCCAGAGCATATTAGTGACATTGAGGAAAGTGAGCAACATGAACACAAAGCAAAGCATAACATAGAAGTATTTATACCCCTAGGAGGATTCTATCCAAATATCACTCTATCAATTGATCAAACCCCTTACCAAAAAGAATAAGAAACACCAATGCCTAGAGAGAGGGGAAGGAAACCCAAGAGCCTAAAGACAAAGGTTGAAATTATAGCAGGAATCCAATCAACATTAGATGGAAAATTTAGTCCTACAAAAAGAGTGACAAGGAGATCTAAGGGATCTCCTTTTCAGAAATGAAGATAGCCTCATGGAATGTCAAAAGTATAAATGCCTCTGACAAAAGAGCTAGAATCAAGCAAGAGTTGGATTCTATGAGGGTTGATATCATTCTAATGCAAGAAACCAAGCTGTCACAACAAAATTATGACAAAACACTAGGAAAATGGTATAAATGGAAATCTATTCACATGCAAGGTAATGGAGCCTCAGGGGGCATGGTCATATTATGGGACCCTAAAAGAATGCAAGGTCAACTCATACTTCAAAATGACAATTTTCAAATTGTGACAATCAAGATCTTTGATTTATCCTTCATCTTGATTAACGTTTATGGCCCCTCGGCAACTCATGATAATTAGAGAGTATGGCTGAACCTAACTCGCTGCATCGAGGCTCAAGATAACCAGCAGGTCATTATGGGTGGATATTTTAATGTGATCCTCAAATCTTCAGAAAAGATCAGAGGTATATTCCCCCCCTTAAAACTCTACAAGATTTCTCTCAGTTTTTTGAGGACAATAACTTGATAGATATTGAACCAAACACTAGAACATTTACTTGGACAAACAAAAGAGCACACTTCTCCCAAATAGGAGCAAGTAAGAATGAATAGGTTTTTAATACCTTAGGAATGGAACCTCACAAATTTTACCTTTTAGTCAGAAATCATGGCCAGGCCTAGATCATATCACTTTCCAATTTCACTTCACTTTCAAGCTCCTATGGCCAAACAGGGATTCAGCCACTAGCAAACCTTCAAATTTGAGAAGATGTGGCTCTGACATCCATAATCCATACCTTTATTCAAACAATGGTGGATAAGTGCACCTAGATGTGAAGGACCTAAAATGCATCAATTTGCAGCAAAGATGAAACACACCAAAAAACACATCAAAAAATGGAATGAGCTAACATTCAAGAATATCTTCAAAGAAGAAGAGAATGTTCACCAACAGTTAGTAGAGATACTAGAGAAGACAATTAATCAGGGTATGGACAAGGAAAATTTTGAGAAACAGAAGCTACTACAACATGAGTGGGAAGAGCTATGCAAAAGAGAAGAACTATATTGGTGCCAAAAGTCTCAGGAGTTATGGTTAAAAGAGGGGAACAAGAACACACAATACTTTCATGCTTCCACAAAACAAAAAAGGGCAGCAAGCAAAATCTTTACCATCAATAAGCAAGACAATGGTACAACAATATCTGATGCTCAAGGGATTCAAAATGAAGGAGTTGCATTCTTTGAAAACTTGCTTGCACCAAAAAACCTACAAATCCTAGAAAATCACCAATTGCAAGGCATTCTGCAAGACATACCCTCAATTATCACAAAAGTTGATAACACAGCACTAATGGCCCCCTTCACACTCTTAGAAATTAGAAAAGTTGTGTTTTCTTTGCCCCCGGACAAGTCTCTTGGTCCAGATGGTTTCACAACATTATTTTTTCAAGAGAGATGGGATTGGATTGGGTGGGAACTACTTGGTGTTATTGAAGAATCAAGGAAGAATAGAGCAATGCTAAAGTACTTTAACACTAACAACATTGCCATTATCCGCAAGATCAAAGTCCCCAAATCATTTTTATATTTTCAGCCAATTTTGCTATGCAACACAATATACAAGATAATAACTAAGGCAATCTACCTGAGAATGCAACACCTAATTTCAAAATTAGTTTCTCCAGAACAAGGTGGCTTTGTCCCGGGAAGAGATACTATGGAAGGGGATCTCATGGCACATAAAGCACTACACTCAATACATACAAGAAACTCATCAAATTTTGTCATCAAACTAGATATGATGAAAGCATACGATAGGGTTGGTTGGAACTTCCTCTTCCAAGATCTAAAACAATTTGGGTTCACTGTTGGCTAGTGTAAATGGATTAGAGCTTGTATCTCAGGAGTGTGGTTCTCAGTAATAATTAATGGTGTACCTATGGGTTTCTTTTCTTCAATGCAAGGGATCAGACAAGGAGATCCTCTATCCCTAATTTTGTTCATACTAATGGCAGAAGCCTTTAGTAGACACATCCATTCTAAGCATGCACTTGGACATTGGGAAGGAGTAAAAATAGGAGAATCAAAATTAGCAATTACCCACTCTTTATTCGCAGATGATACTCTACTATTTGGAACATCTAATGTAAAGGAGGCGACATAGGTTAAGAAAAATTTGGACTTGTACACTAAATTATCTGGTCAAAAAATTAATGAGCAACACTCCAAAATCTATTTTTTTAATACCAATCAGATTATCTCAAACATAATAGCTAATTTAATGGGTTTCACAATTGACTTCTTACCTTTGGTGTACCATGGTATCCCCTTCTTTGTGCGAGCAAATAAAAGATCATATTGGATGCCTATCATTGAAAGAATTAAGTCCAGAACTGTGGCATAGAAAGAGAGATGGCTATCACTAGTAGGGAAAATCCTCCTCATTAAAATAGTACTGGCAACTATTCCTAACTATTATATTTCAGTACTAAAGGCTCCAACATCAGCGATCCAAATAATTCAAAAGTTTCTCTAAGAATTTCTATGGTCAGGAAACATTAACGGTGTAAAGAAGATTCCACTTGTTTCCTTGTAAGATATGATACAAGTGAAATCTCTGGGTAGAGCAGGAATACATGACTTGGAAAATAGAAACAAAGCCTTCGGGGGAAACTAGTTTGGCAAATGTACATCAAACCAGACAGAAAGTGGTGTCAAATAATGCAGTAGAAGTATTTAGACAATGTTTTCCCTTCAATAATTCTCACTATTAGGGACCCTCCAAAAGGATCAGCCATATGGGAATTCATGATGGCCTCGAGAAAAATCATTACCCAATACATTACATGGGAGGTGAGCAAGGGGGAAAAAATTAAATTTTGAAGAGATTCATGTAATGGTTCACCTCCCCGAACACAAGAAGCAACACAGGATGACATGATGGCAACTACAGAAACACACTGGGGAATATATTTGGTGAATTGTGTATCTGCAGTATGCATATTTTCCAGCAAAGTGATTTGGAAAGCTCAGAAGGAGCTTCCAATACCCCCACTGGATAGAGAAAGACTAACACAAATCCTCAAAACTAAAGAGGTATTTTTGTCAAGAAAAGAGGATAGATTATTGTGGGCCCCTGCCAAAGATGGATCATACAATGTCAAAGATGGGTATAAATTTCTCCAACATCATCAATCAAACAAAGCGCCTTGTCGGGCCTTTTCTTTTTGCTGGAATCAAGTAACCCTCCCGAAGGTAGGATGTTTTTCATGGATAGCTCTAATAAAAAGAGCTCTCACTAGTGACATATTACAAAAGTTTTGCATTTCCCAACCATTCAATTTCTTTCTATGCAATCAAGAGATTGAAGATGTGGATCAGCTCTTTTTAAAATGCCACTTTGCACAACAATGCTGGAATCATGTCCTAGAAAAACTAAATTACTTTACCCCCTTCCGAACACACTATGGGATCTCTTTCAAGAATAGCCAGAACTATACACTAAATCACTCTTTTCAAGCTTGTGTACATGTATCCTGAAATTAGTTGTATGGGCACTATAGTGGGAACGGAATAAGAGAATCTTCTGACAAAACCCCTTTCCAATAGAAGCAATTTTGATTAGTATTGAGAGCTCCATATCAGAAGTTGTCAATGCAAGTCATGGTAAAGTTAAATGCAACCTAGTTCTATCTAGTTGGGATAGCTCCATCATCTGGGAGTGGAGAGGAATCCACTTTCCTATTGGATGGGGACAAAATGATCATGCTAGCCATACCCAATGTAGGGATTCTATCTATTGGAATCCTCTTCAACCCAATATTTTTATAATTAACTTTGATGGTGCTTCGAGAGGCAACCCCGGCCAGTCGAGAACAAGTGTGTGTATGAGTGATCACCATGGAGAGGTCTTGGCTATCGAGACATCTCTGCTACCACCAGGCACTAACAATGTAGTAGAAGCACATGCCCTATTAAATGGCTTGGTATTGGAAAAAAATGCAGATTTGATAATATACATGTAGAGGGTGACTCTATGGTCATAATAAGTGCATGTATCAAAAGGGAGTTGCATAATTGGAAATTAAGGTACATCCTTCAACAAATTTGGAAAATCTTAGACACATTTACAACTGCTTACATTTCACACATGCTGCGGGAAGGGAATGATGTGGCATATTATCTCTCCCACTTGGGATGTGACGGTTTCAAACATGAAGACAATAAACCAAAAGAATTTATTAACAAAGATAGAAAACTGTAAAGAAGGGTTGCAAAGGACATGAAAACGTATAAGGAGGGTGGAAGCTATTAATCTAATGCCACATCAAAGACATAATCTTATAGGATAATGACGCACCCAAATATACACGAGGATAATGAACAAACATGATAATCCCATATGGATTAATGAACTCAAGGGTCATTTTTATTCTCAAATATGTGAAACAACTTGCAGGTGTATACGATCAAGCAAATAAATCACATGGTTAATCAAATTCAAAGCATTCTGTGTATGAATATCCAAACCTGTAGAACCACTATGCCTCCCATGTGATTTTGGGACACATGGTAACCACATAATGGAGATGAATAATGTAATCAATTCAGCGAATGGGAATTTAAGTGGTTTGGTGTGCGACAAAATCAATACAGAAATAGGGTATGATTTCATCGTATGTAAGTGATCACATGGGCTCTTGATTGCATCTTGCTGCAAAAGATACTTAATAAAGGGTAACAAAGAATATGCAAAGCATAAAATAGAGTAGAAAAATGGCCGAATTCTCTATGATGGCAGTAGTGACAGATGTTCACCCAAAATGTGACTCATGTGGCCTTCTGCATGAAGAAATGCTACCACAAAATTATAGAATTCACCTTTTACCAGATGAATCAGAGAAGCAACTACCTGCTTGGGTCAATGACTATCACTTGGATGCTATATTTATATGTCACACGCCGGTAATACACAGGGCCATTCAAAGGATCATTGGAGAGCACATTCTCATGCCAAAGTCTAAGTAGGTTTTATTCCCCTCGCAAACTATTTCAATTTTCTTGTCCAACGCCATGGACTTGCTTATGTCTGTGGACTTACTGATGCTGATAGCTTGCAAGGTAATAAGGCCTCAGTTTATAAAGGATAATCAACTTATGCTCGCAATCCATAAGTATGATCTTTGGTCTGGTTGTGCTCTAGTGGGAAGTTTTTTCTTCCATAATCAATTATTACTTAAGCATGAATATATGTTAGTATTCAACAACATCAAGAAGACGCTAGAAAAATAGAGTTTCCGATATGTGAAAAACACATTGTAGGATTTGGGCAAGGGTTTGGAGAAGGATGTTGAATCAAACATCAAACGAGTAGTATTTTCCATGCTCGACATTCTAGGGTCTCCTAATATATCTCTGAGGACACTTACACAAGCCACAGGACACGCTTCCAGAACAGAGACTCCAGCAACTTCAACAACGGTTCCAGACCTTAATCTGTTGGATGACATGGGGTCTCAGCCAAAAGAGGGATATGTTTTGCAAGGGGTATTGTAAGAACAGAGGAATGAAGACACAGATGGATGGGGCTCTAAAGTTTGCATTGATCCTCCAGCAGGTTGGAGCAATGCTTGGGGTTTCCAGCCTAGGAATATAGCTCCCCTACATAACAACATAGAAGCCATGGATGTAGAATGAGATTATGAGGGTTTTTTGTTTTTTGAATGGTTTATAAATATGTTTTTGGGAAAAAAATCTAAAAGGAAAATACTCACTTTGATATTCGATTTATAGCTCTGATATTGACAGATCTAGTGTTTACCAGAGGATAGGTCATCTCTCTTTTTGTAATAGACTTGTATAGTTCTTATTAATATGTACATTTCTTGTAAATGCTATGATTCTAGTTTTTCTTGGTTGATTCTTTCCCAGATGAGATTTTTAATCAATTTTCATTTAAAATAATAAATATATTCAATGGCTAGCCCACTTTTGCTTCAAAAAAAATTTAAAAATTCAAAGATCTAACTTCCGATCTTCATAATGTGAAGTTTTAAGTTGCAAGTCTTAGTCTTTCATTACTACATTTTAATATGGATGTAGTTTCTAGGTGAAGTAAATCTTTATGAAGTGAATCTTGGTCTTCCATAGATAATTTCCATTGTGTTTAATCATAGAAAGCTTATATTAGCCTTTACCAACTCATCATAATTTTCTTTTGATCTTGTATAAATATTCATGTAAACAAGATATTTGTAAATGGTGCACTATATCCTTATATACATTAATAAAAATTGAATATTTTGAAACTCTAAAATATAACATATATAGAATACACTAAAAAGAAACCATTAGAAAGCTACATAAATAGCTTCAATTAAAGCTTCACCCAAAAGAAAAAAACATTCAATCTCTAATCTATAAATCTCTTCCATGTATACACCTCTAATTATAACAAAGATTCATTTGAGAATGATCCATTATACAAAACCTCGAAGTATAGGATTCGAAGGGTATCTTTCCATATGGCCTTCTATCACATTTTGATTTTCTATCATATAATGTAGAAATAGGAGCTTAAGATTCGAATATGATAATGATAAAAAACTAAGAAAAATTCTTTTATAATCTGTATAGCTATCAATATATAGCTCTACAACTTTGACCACTTTCTCTTTCAAAATTATATGCAAGTTAAGTTCTTCTCAATAAGTACAGTCGTAAGGAATGCTTGACAAGCTAAAAACTTTCATAGAAAAGTCATCTTTAAGTAAACCTCAAAGTCCTTAGCAAACCATCCGTTCAGAATTCAATACTTAATGCTAAGGAAATATCCATCTGTCATCATCTTAGTACAACATTATCATAGAAGAAAATGAAGATTATGCTATTACAAACTCAGAATTGTAGCATTTCTATCATACACTACAATGGCCCATTTTGCTGAATATTCTGATCTCTATCGAAGGCAGATAAAATAAAATAACATATTTTAATCATTACCAACCATGCGAATTCTTGGTCATTGAGGAGCCACTGAAATTTCTAACAATTTAATGAGGTCAGAAGCTCTGCAAGCTAAGAGCCATGTTTTTTAAATCTAAATTAGAATATCTAATTACTGTAAAAAATGTCAGTGTCCCTCCTCTTCATTAAAGAAAAATTTAAAGCACCGTGTGCATTCTGAACTCGCATTCAATGGATATGATGTGTTTCTATCATTTGATTTTATGCACACCCCCTTGCTATCAGGCGCTGGCTATTGGGGCCAAAATGGACCAGTTTGAAAACATAGAACGCTGACTAACATATTAGAAAACATAGTATTGTAAACAATAAAACCACACAACGTTATTTAAACTCATAGTGCTACTTAGTAAACAATGTTGTTAGTTTTTCAACACCCCGTATACTGTGTTTTCTACTTTGTGTTTTCAAATGGGTGCATTTTGGCCCCCCCATAGCCAATGCCCTCCTACTGGTTGTCTTGATTAAAGAGTGTACCTAAGTGAAAAAATATGAACTGTCATAGCTTAGCCGCTGAACTATGCACAAACCTTGCAGTCAAAGAATCGATAGAAAATTTGAGTCGGTTAGCAGAAGTATACTAAAAATACATGGGTAGTTGTTATAGATGACTTTGCATATTTTATACATTAGATTTTGATGATATTTTTAATTGTCTCCATGTGCTAGTTAGCTACTTAAAAATATATTTTTTGGCTTCTGAATATTAACCCTTGTAGAATTCCTTAAGCATTGAGGGGTGAAAAAGTGGTCATTTCAAAGTGTCACTCGATACCAACTTCAAGATGCCCTAATAATTATGCACTCAAAATTGTCAGTACTTATGGACAAATGACTAAGTAGTCATGCATAATGTCTCAATTGTGGTGCACAAATGGGTTAATTATGAACCAAAAAAACTAAAAATGATTGGCTATTGACAAATATGAAACATATTAATGGGCTTTAAGTTATCATTTTGGCTCCTTTAAATTAGTAATTAGGAGATTGGGTGCACGAGCAGTGAACAAATATTGGAATGCACTTGAATACTGTGATGCAAGAGCATCCTTGGGTCATTGGCAATCTTGCATCACCCAAAAATATTCCCCTTTTAGTTTTGTTCTCAGTTAACAGTTCTGTGTTTCTGGTAGTGTTCCTTGGTTTTGGATTGTTAACTGCGGGGAAACTCATTGTTTGTTTTGGACATCATTTTTTACCTATGCCTGGGTTCACACATCATTTGGATACTTCATTGTGAAGATAATAAATATTTATGGTCAGCTTTGTATATTCTTAACGTTGTAACAGTCAGTTTAGGTATTCCAATCTCATGAAGTATTTTCCTGATTGGTGAAGCTTGGTGACTCATATCCCAATGTTCTTGGATCTTTTGTTGATGTCTTTCTAGGATCACACATCATTTATACATATTGGCATTCAAATCTTTATAATTTGGGTCCTTACCTATATTGTTGTATTACGTTTTCTTATTCTTGGAAAATGTCATTGATCTGACCGACTTATGAGTTGTGAAGGCTCTATATATTGAGGCTCTTGGTCTTTGTTTAGGGGAAGTCCTCAAGAGATAACCTTGGTTGGTTAGCTCATTAGGGTTAGGGTATAGATTTATGTTGTAATGAGGCATGTATGTGAAAAGTTTGTGATCTGCATGTTGCTGGACAATGTGATGTAAATACTTGATTCTGTTATAATGCAAAGATCTATTATAGCATGTTGATTGTCTATTCTTATTTCTCAATTAGTTGTTTCGGTTGTGTTGAATCTTATTGTGTGATTGGACAATATCCATTGGGGAAAATTTGGCCATGACTGCATCAAGTTGTATCAGAGCAAGGTTAATGTTCATGCGTTAGTAGATCAAGTTCATGAGCTTGCAAAGCCTTAGTTGAGTTTTTTGTGAGGTGGCAGAGTGTGGATCTGACTCGTAATTGCAGAGGAGTTGCACAAGGGGACCACTGAGGAGATTGTTGTTGGTCAAGAATTTGTTTGGACTATTGAAGGCATACCAAGGGTGAATAGGTCATCGAGTTGGAGGCAGGCTACATGTGTCTCTGATAGATCACTGGGTGAGAGGTAATTAGCTCATTGTAATCAGATCACCAAAGCTGAGGCAGTTGCACCTAAGAATTGGAAATATGCCACCTAGAAGGATGAACCCTAGCAGGCTAGAAAAAATGGAGGAATTTAGAAATGAGATGAGAATTTAGATCATAAATGTGTTGACTAGATTGCAAAGGAATCTTGAGATTGAAGAGGAATATGAGGAATCTAGTGAAGATCTTGAGACTATAGATGTTGAGATCCCTGTAGATGAAGAAACATTGTTGAGGGATATGGCACAAGTAAGTAAAAGACATAGAATGGATGTTTCTACTTTCACTAATTCATTGCATCTTGAGAATTTGATACATTGGATTGGTGAACTAGAAGATTAATTTGAGTTAGAAGATATCAAATATCCACAAAGGGTTAGGTTAGCACAGACTAAGTTGAAGGGTCATGTTGCCTTATAATGTAAAGAATTATAGAAAGATAGAGAGGAACATGGTGAAATGACAATCACTAGATGGAGGGTGGTGAATGCTAGATTAAAGGTTAAACACATTCCTAGGGAGCATGAATTAGAATTATTTAAGAAATTGCAGAACTTGAAGAAAAAGGACATGAGTGTGAAGGGATACACCAAAGAGTTCTATAAGATGAAAATCATATATAAACACTGAGAGGTGTCTAAGGAAAATGTGGATAGGTATGTTAATGGTTTGAGATTTAATATTCAAGATGAGATGAGTATGTTGAGGATTTCTATAGTGGAGGATGTTTATCAATATGCATTGAGGGCAGAAGATAAGTGGGTAAAAGTACAAACCTGTGTCACACTTTTATAAAGGAAAAGGACCACGCCATGCAAACTGTTCAACTTTAAGGACATAAAAGGTGGCATTTGTATTTAGAATTTGAGGATGATGTAAACTAAAGAAATGTGTAAAAATGGATTAAGTTTCTGTCTATAATTTTTGAACAAGAATGTACATAGTTTTTTAATTTTTGAAGTCCATTTTTCCATTGTTGAAAACTTCTGAAAATCGGGGGTCTAGTTCCCTCCAAACAAGTATATGAAAATAATCTATTTTTCCTCTGATTTCAAAATATGTTATAGATAAAATGTATATCTAGTGTAGAAAAGAAGAAAGATTGGTTTTCAATGTATATTTTATCCGTTATAACTGCTCAAAGTTGAACTTATATGAAATCGACAGTTTTCATCTCCCTCCAAATTTCCCCTATCAAAGCTACACCATTAAAAAAAAAAATTACATATTCTTGAAGAAGACTCTCTCCTCTAGTGTTAAATATAAATTTTAAATTTTTTTGATATGATTTACAATTTTTTAATTTATTTGAAGCAACATCTTCTCAAATGTTAAAATACCTACTTATTGTATTTTGAAATTATAATATATTAGATCTAATCAAAACATTATAAACTTTATATGACAATAATCTTGACTTTGAGCTCTACAAAAGGGCATTTTTTATATTTTTTAAAAATATCATTAAAAAGAGAAGGGGTTATTGGAACATCGATTTTCTGAAATAATTTTATTTCTTTGGTAATTTGTATAAAACATGCATTTAATAGATATTTTCAATTTGGAAAGTTTAACCACTTATCTAGCTTAGCTAGAATGAATCTAGCTAGACCATATGTTTGACAAAAATTATTTTTTATTTAGAAATACTCAAATTTAGCTATGCTGATAAGTGGTCCTAAAACGTGACACAACTTTGTTCTTTTACCCAAGTTGAAAAGAAGATAGGGTAATCCTAGAGGGAAGGAGAAGCAAGAAAGTGGCAGTGGAAAAGAGAAGCAAACCATTGAGGTTGAACCTAATCAGAAGACACTTAGGAGGAATGGTAGCAAGGAATTCAAAGGTACTTGTTTCAAATCTGGTAGCATAGGACATAGATCTTTTCAATGTTTTGAAGGATCTAGTAAGAACTTGGGTAGACAAAATATTGTGGCACTTGAGGAGAAAACTACTTATCAACTTGTGGAAGGTATGGAAGAACCTGAGATGCGAGAGTCCCTTGTGCTTAGGAGAGTCGTGTTTCTTAAGAGAGAACATGACCCTTTACAAAGTATAAGTTTGTTTAGGATTGTTTTCAAATCAGGAGGTAACTATTGTAAAGATGTCATGGATGGTGGTAGTACTAAGAATCTGGTATCAAAGGAAACGGTATGGAAGCTTGGTTTGAAGAGGCTTAATCATCCTTATCCTTATGGGATAACTTTTTTTTTAGACAAACACATGGTGGAAGTGAAAGAGAAGTGTTTGGTCAACTTTATTATTGGATCTTACAGTGATGAGATGTTATGTGATGTGGTAACCATCAGTACTTGTTATGTTCTATTTTGCTGACCTTGGAAATTTGATAGGGGAAATATTCATGATTGTAGAAGAAAATTGGTGACAATAGAGAAGGATGGATATAAATTTACTTTGGTTCCCTTGAAGGAGACAGAGGGGAGATGTGCAAGGAATTTGAGTATGGTAAAGAGTTACTGTTAAGAGAAGAAGAATATAGAGGTTGGTAAGAATCAAAAGAAGGATCTTGAAGTCATGCCCAAGAACAAGTTGGTATAAAATAGTGAGCATCAGAAGAATTTGGTTGTTGATCAGATGAAGGCTTATAGCAGAGGTAATTTAGTTGTGCGAACGAAATGAGTAAGTGGTAAGAAATATTGTATAGATGTGAGTTTTGACAAAGTAAGTGTAGAGTAGAATAAGTGGATGGATATGAATGAAGATAGAGGAGTAAAAAGGCAGAGAGTTGTAGAAAATGAGGATGTTTTGATCAATAATGTGCATGGGATTTATGTCCCTCATCCTATCAAATATTCATAATTTTCCCTTATGGAACATTTTCTACTCACTAGGGGTGTCTGATGTAGGAGCATCCTTAGGTCGTTGGCAATCTTGCATCACCCAAAAATATTTCCCTTTCAATTTTGTTCTTCGTTAGAAGTTCTATGTTTCTAGTAGTGTTCCTTGGTTTTTGATTGTTAGCTTTTGTGAACTTCATAGTTTTTTATGGACATCATTTTTTACCTATGTCTAGGTTCTCACCTCATTTGGATACTTTGATGTGGAGATAATAAAGATTCATGGTGAGTTATGTATGTTCTTCATGTTCTAATGGTCAATTGAGGTTTTTCGATCTCATGAATTATTTTCCCAATCAATGAAGCTTGGTGACTCATAACCTGATGTTCTTGGATCTTTGGTCAATGTCTCTCTTGTATCGCACATCATTTCTACATCTTGGCATTCAAATCTTTATGATTTGGGTTATGACCTATATTGTTGTGTTATGTTTTCTTTTTTTTTGGAAATGTAATTGATATGGCAGACATATGAGTTGTGAAGGCTCTATTTGTTGAGGCTCTTGGTCTTTGTTTAGGGGAATTTCTAAGGAGATAACCTTTGATGGTTAGAATTAGGGTTAGGGTATAGATTTATGTTGTAATCAGACATATATGTTTTTTATATAAGCAATAGAAAGAGGGTGTTGACCCGAGGTACAAAAGTGAGCTGACTAAATAGAATTAGCAACATATTAAATCAGTAAAGTCAGCAGAATAAAATAAGTAAATCATCATCTACCTCTATCAAAATCCAAAACATAGAAGCTAAACCAGTAGTGAGAGGTTTCCCACATATGAAAAGTATCAAATTCCATCAGCCAAAAAATAATACCAAGCCACGGAGGGATATTTAACAAAATTAAAGTCTTAAGCTTAAAACTAAAATTAAAGAAACTGGCCCAACTATAGGGCTTGGGGATCGTAGTGTAATAGCACCCCAACCCATACTTCACCATCAATTGGATCCTTTTTCATCCCATAAGTGCTTTGACAGCAGTAGGTCTGCCCACTCCTCGTTGAGAAACTTGAAGAGTTCCTGATTTCCTTCAACAAACTCCTTGTCGATAGAGGCCTTCTCATTCAGAAAACATAGGGTAGTGGAAGAGACATGCATGACCTTGAGGGAGAATTTTATGACATATGCCAGCGCCCTGTTTGTGTTGGCCAAGTCCTCATTTAGTTTAGCCACTATATTCCCTAGATTTACAATCTGGAACTTGATATTTCTGACCATACCAGTACCCACAACACTTTTAGGGTTTTCCATCATAGTGATAGGGGAAAAATATTCCTTGCCCACTTCAGTCATAGTGTCTTGGTTAGTATCCTTTTCCACTTCATGATCAATATTTTTTTGGTTATCATCCCTGCTCGGAGACTCAACCAAGACATCCTCTTTATCAAATAACTCCTTCATAACATGTTTCCCCTTCTGCTTGGCAAGCCGAGAGGAGCAACGGGTATTTTTGGGTTGGGGGTCAATATTCTGGGGGCACTCCAGGTTGATTTAAATTTTCTTGCATTTTTTGGAAGGCTGGGGAGATTCCTCATGGGTTAGGTTATGCTTGCAGCCACACGCGAGGTAGGGGTAGGGTGAGTTTCAAAAGATTTATGGCTGGCAGGAGGGGTAGAGCCTCTGATAGAACCAGAAGGCAAGGGAATGCCCTAGTTGAGGGAGACTAAGGGAGACATATTTTGCTAAGGAAGCTTGGGTATTTTCCATGATGGGAGGATGGCAAAGAGAATGGTGGAAGTGGTAAATTCTAAAAATAAGCCCCTGATGGAGGTAAAAAGGCTTCTTACCAAGATAAATCATCTCATTCACGACAGCCACAATTGTTTCCAAGGAATGTAGAAGATAAAAAGACATGGAAATTAACAACTTAAGCCTAAGGTGGTTAAGAAAAGGGAGGTGATAATTGTAGAACATACCAAAACCACCCTCTAGGGTGAAATACTTCATAACCAGTTTGCACTTCTTCAGCCAAAATTCTGGAAGGTCAGTCGTGCTATAACCACCATTGTTTGACACCGGTTTGTTGTCTTTGGCAAAAAACTGATCAAACTCTATTTTCGCCTGGGCTTTGCTGGTTTTCTTCCACTTCCTACTTGTAGTGGCCATACCAGTGGCTTTACCAAGCACCTCCTCATTGATCTCAAAGGTGATTCCATTTATGGTTACCCTTTTCTCATTCCAGCTTTTGGAAAAGTGCCAAGAAATCATTTCATCGTGACTAGCCAAGCATTTCATGAAGGGAAGAATCCCTCCTTCCTTACAGAAATACATCACCATAAGGTCTGAGGAAAAATCCTCCTCAATCTTGTCTGGTTCAATCCTATTATGATCCCCACCCATTTTAGCAGAGTTTTTAGACATAGCCCACACCCAAAAATTCCATGCCCAGTAAGAGAAGAAACCCTTCAAAGAATAGTACCACCATAAACTAGAGCATGAAAAAAAAGAAGAGAAGTTGTGTGAAATTGTGAAAATGAGGTTATATCTTGGCCTTAAACATCTGTCATTTCACGTATGAAAATTGTGATAATAATTGTCTTTAGGCTCAAAAAACACTGCCAAGGACACCACCAGGGTTAACACGTGGGAGCGGTACCGTAACCCATAATCACCTTCAAAGATATCTTCACCGTATCTTTTATTAATCTCCTTAAATAACAATTGTATTTGAAACCACTTAAATACATAATGGCACTTTATGGAGGGAGTGACGCAAGCAGGTCACGTCCACTACCAAAAATAATTGGGGCACCCACCTTCAGAGGCCACATGGAATTTCCAAATGTGACAATCAACCAAGATAGAATGGATATAGCTTTGAGGTCCGCCTTTCAGCGCCCAAATCAGTCTTTGATTTTTCAACATTCTAATTTTTGTTAATGACACCTCTTATTTCCCACGTAAGTAGGTCCTGAGTATTTTTGCACAGCTGAGTAACATCTTGCCAACATCGTAAGTCATCCATCTACAATCCAAAATCAGCCATGGAATCAACCACTGAATTCCCTTCCCTATAATTTTGTTTTATGGTGGTCTCACAAAAGCATCCCAAAGACCTTTTATATCAGACAGGATAGGGTCAACTCTCCACCTATTCATAGAGAAACCACCACTAGCCCCAACAATAACCTTGGAATCCCCCTCAATCTCAATCTTGGTGCAACCCAAGTTAAGGGAGAAATTCAGTCCCGATAAGAGAGCCATAGCCTCCACCTAGTTAACCGAGTGGTCAACGAGGGGACCAGTATAAGCGGCCACCATTCTCCCCCAGTGATCTTGTATGATTCCCCCTCCATCTTGTAGCCTCCCTTAGGCAAATTCATCAAAATTAAGTTTGTGCCAGTAGGCCTGAGGGGGGTCCCAAACAGTCGCCTTTCTTACTCTTAGTTTAGAACTGTCAAATCTGGAAAACCCCTTGCCCAATCCCCAATCCTTAGAAATGTTCTAGTCAAAGTTAGTAGGAGGGAAATCAGGGCTTTTCCAGCTTCCCACTAGTAGATTTTCCTATAAGAGTTTATACCCAAGATAGAAAACATCCTTTATAGTGAGTTCTGTATCTCTCAATATCCTATTTTTGCGTTCCTTCCAAATTACCTAACATAATATATGGGGAATTTGGTTCCATAAGAGTTTTCTTAGTGGGTGCTATGAAGGTGAGTGCCACTCAAGTAGCATATCCTGGATGCTATGGTTTGGAGCCCACATAAGGTTGAGTCTAAAGAGGATCTCCTGCCAAATCCCCACAATGAACTCACAGTGAAGCATGGTATGGTTAGAGCTTTCCTCAGCTTTCCTACATAGGAAGCATCTGTTAGCAAGGCTAAACCCTCTTTTGACAAGATTGTCAAGGGTGAGGATTTTACCATGGAGTATTGTCCACCAAAAAAGATTAACTTTACAGATTAATTGTGGTTGCCAAACACTTCTCTAGAAAGAAATGTCAGCATTGTCATTGATAAGAAGACCATAGGCTGATCTGACAGAGAACCCACCATGTTGAGTGTGTCTCCAAAGAAATCTATCAGGTTGGTCTATGATAGGGATGTGGACCAAAAGCAACAAGTCACTAAGTTTAGTCTCCAGGTTGGTTAGGTCCGGTCTACCTTGAAGATAAGGGAGGAGGTCAATCCACTTACCATTAGAGATAAAGTTGGAGACCAGTGAACCAAAACCAAGGGTCAAAATGTTCCTCAACTGAGAGAAATGACAGTTCTTGAGGATGGTGTCTGATAGCCAGAGGTCATCCTAGAATCTGATCTCCTTACCATTACACAATGACTAGATGGTCCCCTTTTCCAAGATACTTCTACATTTAAGGATACTGTTCCAAATTTTGGAGCCCCCAGGGTGGCCCTACACCATGAAGAGTTTACAGTAGCATCCCCCCATCTAGATACTTAGATTCCATGATTTTTCACCAATCAATAGTTCCCCGCACCATGGTCCAAGCCATTTTGGATAGTAGAGCTCTATTAAGGTTGCAAATTTTCCTTAAACCCGCCCCCCCAGGGCTTTGGGGAGACAAACCTTATCCCAACAGACCAATGGGAGGCATTTATTTTTCTCTAACCTAGACCAAAGGAAGGTACATTGAATTTTTTCAAGCTTTTCAGTCATGAAACCAAAGATTTTGAATATAGACAAAATATAAACTGGAATGCCTTGCAGGGAAGTAGCAAGGAGTTGTAGCTTAATAGAATTACTGAGGAGTTTACCTTTCCAGCCTGCCAGTTTCCTTTGAGTCCATTCAAGGATAGAATTCTAGAATTCATTCTTCACATCTTTGATAGTCAACGAAAGGCCAAGATAGGTAGAAGGAAGCTTGTCAGCCTGGCATCCCAGAATCTTCAAAAAAAAATTTTGAACCAAGTCCTTAGTGTTAAAGAAGAACATTTGGCTTTTGTGATAGTTGATATGTTATCCCAAAGTGGTAGTGTAATTGTCCAGCAGCCTCTTGCACATCCCAGCTTCCCTAACTAGGGAGACCCCAAAGAACAAGGTGTCATCAATGAATTGCTGCAGGATTGCAGGTTGAAGAGCAGTGGTCATCTTGATCCCCACAATTTCTCTTGAATGATCCATCTCCATCATGTTATGGCCAAGGACCTTTGCAAGGAGGATAGAGAGGTAGGGAGATAGGGGGTCCCCTTGGTGAAGACCTTTTCTTGGGTGAAATTTAGCACCACATTTACCATTAAACAACATTGAGAATCTCATAGTCTCCAAGCAAACCTTAATGAGGTCGATAAATTGCTCCAAGAAATCAAAAGAAAATAGGACTATGTAGAGGAAAGTCCAATTGACTTTATCATAGGCTTTAGAAACATCCAGATTGAGGGTCATCCCAGTGACCCTACTACGGTCAATGGAATGAATAATATCATGAGTAGTGATGACAACATCCATAATTTTCCAACTGGGGAAAAATCCCTTCTGATTGGGGCTAGTAATTTTGTCTAGCAGAGGTTTGATATGATTAACAATAATTTTAGACAAGAATTTATATAAAGTATTGCAAAGGCTAATAGGTCTTAAGTCCAACATGATTTTGGGCTCTGCACATTTGGGGACCAACACAATATAGGTGTCATTAAGTTTCTTAAGGAGATTTTTACATCTGATGAAGTCTCAAGCAGCATGAATGACATCATAATCAACAATATCCCAAAATTATTGGAACGAGGCAGGGGAAAACCCGTCTGAACCAGGGGCTTTGTAGGATCCCATGGAGAAGACCACCCTTCGAACCTCCTCATTAGTGACCCTTGACATGAGCATGTTATTTGTTGGAAAGTGATAATGCAAGCAATTGTTATTTTGTCATTGATGTCAAACCTTAATTGGTGAGACTATTGTTATCTGTTTGAGTACCATATCTACTGATGATGAAGAAGATTTAACAAGAAGACCAAGTGAATGGTTGAGTTAAAAAAATTAAAAGGGTACTTGATCAGTTGGCACTCTGGCAAAGCAATTAGTTGTTTATCTTTCAAAGACAATTTTTTTGGTTGTTCTGTGCCGAGCAAGTTTGGCTTGTGTCGAACAAAGTTGCTTGTGCCGAGATAAGTTTCTTGGTGCCGAGCGAAGTTTCTTGTGACGAGAAAAATTTGTTCAATGTTGAGCACCACTGGAATCGCTGAGTGGAAACAGTGATGTTGGCCAACTTACAGTAATTGGATTAATTATGAGATTTGAGATCTCTGGCCGACTTAGTTAATTTTATTGGGATATGTAATGTTAATTAAAGATTGATCTACACCACTTAATGTATGGGTGTATAGTCAGAAAATGGAAGCACTTCTATTGTAGACATGTTTAGCATTTTGAGTAAGTGATTTAGGGTCATATCAAGCACCTTGAATGGGTTCTTGATCTAGATCTAGCTTTCCCCCTATTTTGCCCCACTTTCCACTTCTTTCCAACCTGAATTTTGCATCCTAGATTGCAGATCTGAGATCTTTGACCTCAGGGTCAGGGTTGACCTTTTGGGTCTATGTCGACCTTAACCCTGACCTAGGTTAGGGTTG
>MU224472.1:180926-205053 GCA_018584345.1 Thuja plicata
GGGTAACCGTAATTAATGCATGGTTTCAAGATTTAATTAGAGACTACTTTGGAGAAGTAAATGTAATGCAAAGATGGAATGATCCGTTGGATCTGACCTAACCTAAGATCTATGATCTTGTTTAAGAGAAAAAGGATTTATCTGACCTAGATAGAGAGGTATATGATAACCTCATGGGGTTATTCATTTATAATGTAAGGATGCAAGAGGTGTGCTGCTAAATCAAAGTATGCAAAAGGGATGCATAGTTGATTTACTGTTTAGCATGATCTAGCAGAGAAGGCTGAATACAGAAGCAGAGAATTGCATGTGTGATTGCTTGATGAATTTCCAAGAAGACTAGAAGGTTGAAATGACAATGCAGGATATCCAGTGAGTCAACATCAGAGTTGTAATTGGATCTGAATTTGCAAAGTAAGTTGTATGTATCAGATCACAACTGCTGATTACTTTCTAACCATTGTATCATTTAAAATCCTTTAACAAGGTTGAATTAATAGTCATTTGTATAAATCCTCTAACAAGGTGACATTCAGGTGGAATTTTCTAAGTCCTCTAACAAGGCCACTCCTGATAGGGTGATTAAATCCTTTAACCAGGTCACACCTAACAGTGTGTTATTGTAACCTTTAACAGGGTTGACTCCTCACAGGGCATCACTTCAAAAGAGTGAGAACTTGGTAGCATGTTACTAGTGGTTTTCCCCATATTGGGTTTCCATTTTAAATACTTGTGTCAACTTGTGTGAATGCTTATGGTTTGTTTTACTGTTATGTTTCTACAAGCTAATTTCAATAGACTGTAAACTGCATGATTAAATTTGTTGACATATGCTACTGTTGCCGAGTAGATCTGAAATATAGAAAGTTTTTATTTTTGACATCTAGACCTGAGGATAACTGATTCACCCCTCCCCTCTCAGTTATTCTAAATTCATTCTAACAGTTATTGTCATCTCTCGTGATAGCCTTGGGGATTTGAGCAATGAGATGGTCTTGGAGGCTAAGAAAGTCCACATAATATATGTTGGTGAAATCTCTGGAGATATAATCAGTGGCTAAACCTCTAAGAAGAATAGGGTAAGAGATTTCCTACCCCCCCTGAGTTCATGAGAGTGTTGATGGAATTCATTTTTTTGTGCTTGCATGTCGATTGATGAAAAAAGGAAGTGTTACGATCCCGCTCCTTTAGCCATAAGACCCGAGATATTTGTTTCCAGAAAACTTCTTCATTGGACAAGGTCACCTTCCAGCATCTCCTAGTATTTTCTTCCTCCATGTGCAGATCACCCAACAGATCAACCCCTACCATTTTCCTTTGGAGAGCATCAAGTTTCTTAGTTAAAGCCTTCTTAGTGTGGAAGATGTCTCAAAAGGTGAATTTTCTCCAACCTTTACCCACTCCTCTGATAAGCTCAAGCTTGGAAGCAACCCTAAACATGGCTGAGCCTTTGATCAGTCTATACCACCATTATTGGATCTTCCCATGAAAGCCTGGGTGGGAGACCCACATAATCTCATATCTAAAAGCTGCAAGGTATGAGTATCGACATATATGTTGAAAGTCTGTAATCTGCATATTGTAGGCCAATGTGACATAAATAAGTGATTTTGTGATAATATGAAGATCAGTTATAAAATGTTGATTATCTATTCTTGTTTTAGAGTTAGTTGTTTCAGTTGTGTTGACTCTTGCTACATGTTTGGACCATCTCCATTGGGGAAACTTTGGCGATGACTGCACCATTTGGGTGCTCTTACCCATAAACAATTCTAAAATTATGGATGAGGACATAAAGTTATTTTCAATGAAAACAACTAGATTAGATATATATTGGTGTTTCTTGTTTCTTTTTAAAGTAATTATAATATGAAAAATGTATATTTATATTAAAAATTGTCTTCTATTTAAACTATTTTAAGTGACGAGATTCAAAATTAAATAAGTATTTATAAAAATAAAGTAAAAGCTGAACAAATAGATAATTATTGATAATGATTAAGGGATATATCTGTAGGATTTTCAATATGGTTTATAACTTAATATTTTATCTTTTTTAAATTGAATTAATTTGATAAAAATAATCTATTGTAAGAAGAATTTTTTTAGAACTTAAAATATCTAGTGAATATATTCTTTTAAACATTAAGGATAAATGAGAGTTTTTGAATGGGTAAAATTTATTTTACAAAGGAACATAAAAATGGAAGAATAACAAGTCTAACAAAAAAAAGGCATGTACAAATAAAATAATAAAAATTCTAACAAACAACAATAAAACTACTAAGTCAGACAACGATACTAATCTTGTAAACTGGTAGCTACAATTAAAAAATTAACAACTCAAACTCAACAAAAGAGACCAACAAATATCAAATTTGGTATGCTAAAGAAACACAATGACAAACAACTACCATTTAGTTTGAATGATTGAATAAAGATTCTATCTTGATCATTATTCCTTTAGTAAATATTGATCTTAAATCAGGAGATAGCTTAGTTCTTCTTGCAACAATCATGTTAAGGTAACTCATATGTCTATAATCCTCCAATTTTCTTCTTTTCTTGTCTGGTGATGGAAAGCAAAGAGATAGTTGAAAAATCCAATACGAGATTTAATCATTCACTACTTGACAAGAATCCTCCTCTAACAACTTTATTCTCCTTATTTAGCCACTTTTAGAATCCTCACACCTAAAATATTATTTGTTGACATCAAATTACACCCTATTAGACTATGTTTAAAGGAATCCAATGATATAATAGAAACAACCTAAATGTGTGATACCTATTCAAATGATGTAGAATGTTTCTAGAGAAAGTTGACTTTCTTTCTAATCCTGACAAAAAAATCTTCATCCAAATAAACACTAAATAAGCACAAACTATTTATATTATATGATTTGCAAGAGGAAAATAACTAGAAGAACATACACAATTATCTACCTTACCATTTTCTAGAGGTACATATGAAGGTTAGGATATGGTATAATTCTATTTAAAGAAAGCTACCATTCACATGGTCAAAAACTAGAAATATAACTTGTATAACATATAGACTTATCAATAAAGAAAATGTATTTAGACATGAAGGCAAGATCAATTTATGCAACATAACTAAAGTAGATAAAAGGTAAAATGATAAATTTGCATTAATACAAAGGCATGGGCCAAGTTTCACTGATAAAGGTGCAAATATGCACAAGTCACCTTAGAGAACTAAGGGTGGAATATGACTCCTAATTGCACATTTCTCCTAATTCAATCAACATTTTTTGAGGATATGTATAATGTGCCTCATGTAAGTGCTATGTGTACCTAATGTATCCAATCATTTGTATTAGAAAAATATTTTCTAAAAAATGGGAGTTCCTAGTAAGTTTAAGCCTAACCCCAATAAAAACAATTATAGTTTTGAAAGAGATTATTTATATATTTTAAAGAAATATTTAATCATTATTAATGTTGTTTTAATTGGAATGGTATCAAAAACATGTTAAAATTATTGGGTCTTATTGATACTAATTATCTATGACTCCGATAATCAAAAGCTAACAAATTATTATGTATTTTCTTTGTTTGGTAGTTATATCGACAAGATTATTAAGAGGTATCCCATGATTTTTAAATTATCTATAAAATAAAATTTAATTGCTACTATATATTCATTTGAAGAGGTGTTTTAGTTAGAGAGTCTATGTTTAAAATTTGTTTTTTTATAGCAAGACAATTTAGATTAGGTATGATAGTTAGAGGGGTATTATTTTGGAAAACAATATGACATACCATTCTTATACTAAGCACATGTCAATGTTTAGTATCACTATTTTCACAAGGTGGTGCAAAATGGTAAGGTTACAATTCAAAAAGTAGATACTTTGATTAACGTTACAAATTTACAAACATGTTTTATTCATAAAATGAGTGTATTAAGTCTTCTCCCTATCTATAACATGATTTATTTTTCCTTATTTCTCTTTTCCTTTTCAAATTGTAAATATAAATTACGATAATATTAGGATTAGATGCAATCTGACTTATAAATCTTTATATCTAGATTATTTATTTAATATTACATAAATAGATAAATATTTTCTCCTCTAAAATGAAATGAGTGAAATTGGATAACCACGTGTAGTGAGGGAAATAAAACTATTTATTATTTTATAATAATTTTACATCATTATTATGAGATAACATGAAAGAGGGAAATCAAATATAAAAGGTCTCTTTGTCATATAAAGATTCAAGTATTGTAAAAGGCACCTCAATAACATGCTTCAATGTTATTGTTAACCGTGTATATTGTTGGAATTCAAAATTTGCAAGACATGTATTTACTATATCTCTAGAAAATGTTTATCTTGAATGAAGATTGTAGTTTTGTACAAGGGAGATAATTCCCTCATTTTGGTCCTTGATATTTACCTATTATTTTAGAAGTATATTTAAAGCATCATGTTTGTAATGCTTGATATATTATTCAAATGGGATAAATGTCTTAAGTTTATTTTATATGTCAATTATTTTTTATTTATTTAGACTACAAGAGTGGGGTACCCCCCTATAAACTACAATGTGCCTGGGGAACCTTTTAATGTAACCAATGATATTTGTGAGACATGCCCTTCAATACCATCTATGTTGGGGAGAGACTAGACTTTGTGACCTTGTGCTTTACCACAAGAAACTCTTTCCAATTGAGCTAAGCCTCCATTCCATTTTATAGATTGAGTATTATTAATTTGTTAGAATAATCTTAGATTGAAGGGATATAGTTGATGTGTTTATGTAACATTCACATTAGATTAATATAGGTTTTCTATCTCATTAATGGTAGATTTTTCCTTTTTAATAATTATCTCCAGATAAATACTATTTTATGTGTTTATTCTTATATTTAATTCCTTGTTTTATTTAAACTTTCACACATTAATTATATGGTTAGTCAAACAATTCTATAATCATTAATTTTAGATTTATTTCTAAGTGCATAAGTTTTTTTTTTAAAATTTTTATTTATTATAGTTATTTATTCTATCTATCATTCCAAAAATATATAATGTTTACATGATCAAATTGATATTAAACAATATTAATTAAAAGACTTTAATTGTGGCTTATAATCTTATATAATCAAGAGAGGGGATATTTAAAGTTCATATGCACTAATTCAAAAATCTAAATCTCATAAATAGTAGGAGAATTAATGTCTTCATTTTCTTCTACAAGAGTATAGATAAGTTATTTTTTTCTTCATGTTTTAAATATTTTCCCTTTCAATTTTAATATTTTTAAGATTTGATTGATCAAATAAATTATGTATAAAATTAGAAATATCTAGAAAGTGAAGGAATTTGTATTAGAAATTAATCTTTACTTGCTTTATGTAAGTAGGAGATTCCTATGGAATCCCTACACCTATTTTGTCCTCTTGTGAGGATAATTTATTTTATGTATTTTATTATCCCTTGGTTGTATTATTTAAATGGGATAAACCAAGGTATCCCTTAGATTCCTCCCTAAGAGGAAATAACACAAGTGGCACACACTTTATGAAATGTGGCATACATAGAAATGGGAGTTACAATGTAACTCCCTCCTCACCTCTCTATTAAAGAGATGGCTCTCATTCTCTCTTCAACAACACAATTCTTCTTCTTGAAACACAAGCACTAGTTGTAGCACTTCGTCACTTCAAGTGACTCATTGCATGAGATTGGCTCTCTCTCTCTCTCTCTCTCTCTCTCTCTCTCTCTCTCTCAGGCAATTTTCCCATTCATTATATCACGGGGTTTTTTTTATGCTTTTCCCCCTTCAAAATTTTGTCTCCTTGTCTTGCTTTTGGTGAATGCTCCTAGTTTTATGATTTATTCATGGTATATCTCTTTAGTCCTTGCTCTTTGGTTTAAACAATTTCCTTGCTCCTCCTCATTTTGTTGTTATTTTCAACAATTTGGACATAGATTTAGATAAAGTGCAACATTTTTTAAAACTATTGTTTAAAATGTTTCTCAACATACAGAGTGGGCCTTCACTAATAGGACACTTCAAAAAATTATATCTATCGGCCCCTACATCATTAAATATAATTGTTCTTTCAATTTATTTTTACTTATATTATGATAATTATCTTTTCATTTTGGGACACTTTTTTCAATTATACAGAAGTGGCACAGGGGCCTCACTTAGTGAACCTGAATCATAACATGTGTGTTCGTGGAACCTGAATAATCTTTTTGTCACCCCCTTCCAATACCCCCCATACCTATTTTCCTATATAAATGCCCACCCCCACCCCAACACCCACCCCCTAAAAACCCCCTCCCCACTATTTAGGCAATATATTTCCCCTTTTTTCCCACTTTAAATCCCCCAATATGAACACATGTGATAGATTACTGCCCCTACAGTGAAGACCTCGTGAGAAGTCTTCCTCTTGCGCCTTCACTATTTATTCTTATTCCAAATATTTTTTGATCTCTTGATCAATTATGCACTCAAGGGTTTTGTGTAAGACATTTCTCTTCCTACAAACATTTTAATAGTGGACCACTGATGTTTCTTTTATGAATCCATTTTTTGTCTTGCTATGAAAACTAAGTCCATTGAATAGTACACATAATTTTAGGTTTCTATATCCCTTATATTTTTAGCATTTGATTGGACTACAAATTGATTCTACATTGAATTTTTTGACCTCTCTAATTGTCTTCATTTTTTTCAAAGGAAACAAATTAAATATGGATAAATGATAATTTTTTAGCTACGCATGTTCCTCTCAAGTATTTCTTTTTGATCTCTTTAATTATTTTTCTTTATAGAAGAGTTTATCTTCTTTGATAAATTAAACTACATCCTTGGCTAGAAAATTCTAGATATCCTCTAAGGTCTTTCTTACCATATATCTTTATTACTTATATATCCATATTCTTATAAATCTCAAGCATATCAGGCATAGGAAATAGTTGAGAGTGGTATTTTTTATACCTTCTATCCAACGTGATATTTATCATCATGACTAGTCCTACATCCTTTCATTGACTAGGGAGATCCTCTCTATTGAAGTCATTGTACAAAGTTATTGGATACTCTCCACTTCCTTCAAGAATATCCTGATGTCCTCTTTGTAATGACCCTTAGTTTTTTAGGGGAATGCCTTACCATCCACCAAAAGCCTAATAGAAGCTACAATAGATTTCATAGAGGCAGTGAAGTGAAATCCCCTAATAAAAACCTTACCCTAAACCCAAGAATGGGAGAATTAATCAAATATATCAGCGTTAAAGTATCTCAAACACTCAATATAGTTGGAAATATTTCCCTTAAGTAGCATAGGGTGAAGGACCTCATTATTTTTAAGGGTATCATCATTATCCTATCTTGATTTGGATTAATCTCCCCGTCGCAGGCCACAATTTTAAAAGACCTAGAATAGTGAGACAAGGAATGATAAACCCTTTATCCTAAAGATATTGATCTCTACATCAAGCAAGGGCTGAAGAAAATGAAAAAAAGTGTAATTATTAAAATGACAGAACTAAAATTTTTAGGCCACATTATTACTTTAGTCATCCTAGGTCATGACAGAAACATTCCTTGGGAAATCGTGCAAAGTAGTCCATATTTGCATAGAACTAGTGAAAGGACCCAAGTGTACTAGCCTATCAACCAATTTGTTCCCCTCCTTGAGGGTGTGCGAGAGTCTAACATGATTGATGGTGGAAAGAATGCAGTGACAATTAAGAATAATATCAAGTTCATGAGACAACCAGGAGATGCTTCCGCACGAAGCATCATCATTACATTTTTGTAGTCTCATTCACTGATGATTTTCTTACACGCTTTTTCCTGAGCAAGATATATGTCATAGAAAGTCATTGTCACCTTAACAAAATTAGAGGTAAACATATGCAAGTAACATATTGTCTTTGAAGTCTCTAATTATACCACCCCCACAAGCCTAACTAGGTTACCTTTTAAAGAGCCATCAAAATTCAACTTTAGCCATTTTTTGTCGAGCGGGACAAATTTATGGATTAATGTTAAATGAGGAAGTGATTTTAATTATGTGTCTTGGGATATGTACTAGGGCAAATGAAATGGAGAATGGGCCCCTTTAAAAATAGTTTTTCTATTTGTGTAAAATAGTTATTAAAAAAATAGATGAAATTTAAGCTTGAAAAAATATCTTCAATTCTATTCTTTCTTGAAGTAATTTGCATAATATAAAAAATAAAATAAATTTTAAATTTTATTATTTATTAACAACCTTTATCATCATTAATAATTAATAATATATCTTCATTAAGATACATTATAATAATAATATTACATTACAGTGATAATCACTTGTAAGTGACAAATGTAGAATGAGGGAGTCGTTCGAAAGAAATCAAAGCATTAAGGATGGCAGATATTTGTAAATTTCTCTCTCAATGCCAATGTGTACAGCATCTGAAAATGGTCCCTCCCATCACCCCTCGAACCTGACGCAAATTCAAGGGAATTCATTATCTTGTTACCTGACCTCACAATTTTTAATGCTCTTTATTTATACTGTAGAATGGTCCATTCTGAATGAAAGACAAATATTCAACAAAACTTGAGTTGTAACAGCAACTGTATGGACGAAATGAGTTGGAGAATGTGTGGATTGGATGATGGAGGGAGGATTTTGGGTAAGGCAAGGAATGGTTTTATGTTGATTTTTTTTCATTCATTGACTAGTGTGTGGAGGGTCTGAAAATAGTTTTGGTTCTTTTTCTTTCTATTTTTCCATATCAATGTTAGATTAAAGAAATATTTATAGGGTTTTGATGGTGAATTTTTATTCACACACGTTAATAAATATAAGTAATATTACATTTTGTATATGGAGAAAAATATTTTTTTACATATCTTTTATTATTATAAAATTAGAATTGTTGTTCTTTCACAAAATAATATGACTATCTTTTTCATATGTTAAAATATATAAGTTTGATTGTGGTAATAATCAAATTATTTCTTTAATTCAAGCTAATATTGAATAAGAGGGTTTAGAAAGTCGACAATGGTTAATTTGACTTTGTTGAAGTACTAATTTTTGAACGAACCTTAATATTGTACATGCGGCCTGTTAAATCAAATAACCAAAATATTCGTTATAATTAGAATATTTTTGTAAACTTTAAAAATTTACAAAAATCGAAGAGTTTTGAAACTAGTCACCTTCTACATAGTTGAAGTTTCATCATTACAATTACTTGAAACTGTGAAAAATTAAAAACTACAACATACAATTATAACAAAAAAAACTACATATACATTTCTTTATACATTCCATACATTTAAAGCACTGTTTGGATTAAAGAAAAATCAGGTTTTTGAATGGACATTTAAAGGAATGTTAAACAAACAAGAAACAACAAATGATAATTATTTTATTATTAAATTTGAGAAAACTATTCTTTTATTTATACATAAAAGTTATAAAGAAAGTGTTATTTCTACAAGATATTTTATTTTCTTTAGTTTAGTCAAAGTCATGGAGTCAAGAAGAATCAGTCGGTGAAAGGAGATAGTCAAGTATTAGGCCAGTCGGTAATGCACATCGAGCTAGTCGGTCAAGTCAAACAAGTTAAGTGCAGTTGGTAAAGTATAAGAGTTAAGAACAATATATTGAGACCTATAGTTACTGAGTGACAAACTACACTGAGCACATGTGTAGTACACCAAGTTGATAGTCAGCGAGTATTGAAGATCATTTAACCGAGAGATAGGAGTTACTCAAGCGAGTTAGACATTTGATTCAAAACATGATCATATCACATTTAATGGATTGTCAGAACATTAATTACGATTTTACAAGAACGTAGAGCAGTTTGTTACAAGGTCAACGATTGAAATAATTCACAATAAAGAACTAAGGCATAGATCAAGCGGCAAAATAACGCTTGTTATTTCCAAGAAAGACAACAAGTACCGAGGTAAAAGTGACATGGTTGCCGAGAAGGAAAGAAGATCTAACGGTTCAAAGAAATTCACAGTGTACCTAACGCATAGGATTAAGAGATAACAATCATCTATATATTGGAAGAAATTGTAAGTTGTTGTTGCTGAGAAAGTTAAGGGAGTTAATGAAGTGAAGTTATTGAATAGCAAGAGCAGAGCAGAGAGCACCGAGCTGAGATTCGGCTATAGAAGAGAAGAATAGAGTAGTGTTACAGTCTGAGATTGAGGTAACACATCAGAGCACATAAAGTCTGATCAACATTTATATTTGATGCAACATTGCAAACATTGTTAAGTTATTTGATACTATTGTATTGAGAGATTTAAATCTCAATAATGGGTAGATCTTAATCGATCTTATATTTTTTAAACCATTTAACAGGGTAAGTCTCTACGTGTAGAGATTGTAAAAATCCTCTAACCAGGTAGACCTAACAATTCTTTATACTCTTAACCAAGTAAGCTATCAGAAATACCTAAACTTTGTATCTCTAACCAAGCACCCTTTATACTGTAGTTAGTGAAGGTTGTGGGTGTCATCCCCACAACAGTTTTGTCCTCTAACCAAGGATTTATGCATTACAAAAATCATGGTGTTATGAGTTCTATTATTTAATATTTTGATGTTATGGTTTTATAAGCTTTATATTACTTTCATTTCAAAGTTATGAACTCGGTAATCAGTATGCAGCAGTATATAGTTTATCAGTGAATGTGGTTAGAAATTTTTTAGTGGCACTGATTCACCCCTCCCATCTCAGTCTCAACTTTCCATAGTTATTCCAAAAATTGGTATTAGAGCTTATACTCTTGAGATAAAGGTTTGACCACCTGAGAGTTAAAGATCATAGTCATGGAATGTTTTAGGAAATCTAAGACGATTGATAGTCTTGTATTTGAGTTGGAGAGTGCATGGGAGTTAATCATTGATCTAAGAAAGAAACTCAAGAAGTCTCTAAGGATAAGAAAGAAACTATATGATAAGATGAAGGTTATATAGAAATTCAAGTTGATACACTTGAGATAGCATCTAAAGGAATTGTGATTGATGAATCTAAATCAAATATAAGAGAACTACTTGAAACGAATGATTCACTTACCGAGTTGTTTGATTTGATGAAGAAAGATCTTGAAGAGAATAACATAAGATTGACCGAATTGATTGATTAAAAAAGACATCTTAGGATGAAAAGAGATTGGGAGAAGATGACAAAAGACAAGTTGAAATCAGGTTAACTGAGAAAGATAATGAGATCATAAGGATGACTCAATTTCACTATGATATGACCAACCAACTTGTGAATGCAAATCAAGACTATACACGAAAGGAATTTGAGAACCAAGAACTAAAAGATGAGATTGAAAGAATGGACAAAATATTGAAAGTTGAGAAGGATGCAAATGAAGTACTGGAAAGAAATGAAGAAGCATTGAAATCACTAGACAAACAGTTTAAGAATCAGAAGCAACTGAGTCACAGATCAAAAATTGGATTCAATTCAAGAACAACACTACCGAGAAAGAACAATCATCTAATCCACCGAAAGATTAAAGTACTCTACCCCCACCAAAACTAAAGAAGTCAAGCATAATATTGACCGAATTGATTGAATAAAAAATGACAACTGGGGATGAAAAGACAATGGCAAGAGATGACAAAAGACAAGTTGAAATCAGGTTAACTAAGAAAGATAATGAGATCATAAAGATGACTCAAGTTCACTATGATATGACTGGCCAACTTGTGAATGCAAATCAGGACTGTACATGAAAGGAATTTGAGAACTAAGTACTGAAAGATGAGATTGAAAGAATGGACAAAAGATTGAAAGATGAGAAGGATGCAAATGAAGTACTAAAAAGAAATGAAGAAGCATTGAAATCACTAGACAAACAGTTTAAGAATCAGAAGCAACCGAGTCACAGATCAAGAATTGGATTCAACAAGAACAACACTACTGAGAAAGAAGAATCATCTCATCCACTGAAAGATCAAATTACTGTACCCCCACCAAAACTAAAGAAGCCAAGCTGCAATTATAGTGGGAAGCCTGAACAAATAGCTAATGTTTGTAGAAGTAGAAAAGGTAAAGTACCTAGTACACCTAAATTTGATGCTTATTGCTTTAGGAGTAATAAGTATGGACATCAAGCTTTTTACAAAAATTGCAACAAGTATGGTCACAAGACTGAAGAGTGTAGAACACAGAAAAGAAATGATAAGTGGATGCCTAACTGAGAGAATGCAAATACTAACCGAGAAGGTACATCTATACCATGAGATTATAATGCAAGGATTTCATGTTTATCTTGTGGAAGGTATGGACACATTTCTGCAAATTGCATGTTGATGCATGGAAAAAACAATAGAAGATCATGGAGGAGCCCTGGCATGGCATTTTTTTACTATCATCTAGGGTAGGAAACATAGCAAGGAATTACAGATACCGAGGAGATGCACTAACTGAAGATGAATCTACAGGGAATACACCACCTACTGTTGAAGAAATCAGAGAGAAAATGAACAAAACCTGGAGGAGAAAGACTCAAGAAGATGGAACATCATTTGGAACCATAGACATCACCATCTCTATCGAGTCTGGTGCATCGAGCTCCACCTAAATGGTGAGAGGTATGTAGGAACTATATGCTTATCATAAATATTACTTTAGTTCCTAAGCATTAGAGTTAAGAACCATATCAGCATATCAAGATGCATTTGGATAAGTTGTGAAATTTTGTTTAAAATAGTGTAATGTGTGGTTATTTTGTTTACTCAGTTAAGTAAAGTAACTATGTTGTTGGTATAAAGGTATAAGGGACTTGGAAAGCACATTTAATGCACATTAATAGAGCAACTGGAAACCCTAATCATGGGAAAGCTATAAATAGGTTAGTTTGTTATTCATTTGAACCTAACATTTTTTAAGAGCATTTGAGCACATTGAAGAAAGATTATTTCATTGAGGGATCAAGTGATTTCAAGGTATTTATGGATCTTTATAAGAACATTGTGATACATTTGTGTGATAATTTTTATATATTGAGTTGTGTTTGTGAAGTCATATATTATCAAGCGTTCCCTAGTTTGTTCACATGATACATTTGAAGGTAATCATGGCACCAAGGATGAAAAGACCAGTGCTAGTATCGAATGCCGAACCAGTGAACCCTAATTATAGAATGCCCACAGCTAAAGCCTCGGAACAAATATGAAAAGAGCAATATCTTTAATCCCGCTGAGATTAATTTTGATTGAAGATATTTGCATGTTCATTCATTGCAAATTTGAAGACTTGTGTGAAGTAGCTATTGACGCTTCATTCAACAAGTTGTGTGTAGATGGAGAAGTTAAGGATGAGAATACACATCTGGAAACAAAAGGTTTAACACATGCAATATATATTACCAAGGGTATTCAAGCCTGAATGGGGAGGGATGGTACTCAGCTGACTACATGACTAGTTTATGTGTTTGGATGAACCTATTAAGATAAAGAATGATGTCTTTCACATCATCACCGAATTCCCTATTGGAGACAGACCCAAGGCCATAAACAAAATCGACAAGGGTGAGCTCACCGAGCTAACCAAGGCATAATGGGATGGAAGAGGAATGAGGATATCTACTATGGAGGATCCTGAGTTAAGGTATGCATGCAATATCATATCTTACCAATTATTTCAATCATCCTGAATGATAGTGTACCATGTGGAGTAGTAGACTTTCATTTAAGATAGTGAAGAAGGGACTTCAGATAGATTTTTGTGAAGTTTTGTTGAAGAAAATAGATGAAAACATCAATACAATTAGAAAGGTGAAGACCAACACCTTAAAATTTGGTTCATTCATGGTATGTATTTTCTTTTACTATCAGAATTCATTTCTCTGTATTGGAGATATAGTATGGAAAACTAATAAGCCGGTTCTCTATCAATTAAATGAATGTATGCAAAGTCTAGGAGACAACTTTGATGCAATTATGTCTGATTAATTTTTGAAATTTCAAGCAAGGATGCATAAGAGATATAGAATTATACCTCAACTAATTGCTAAATATCAGGATAATATATGTTTTGAGGTAGACACTGATGTTTTTATTATCAAGGTTGTTGAACCTAGAGTTGAATGGACTCAACCGATGGGATATGAAATGGACATTGATATTGGCTCACAATAAATAGAAGCATTACTAGAAAAGCCAATTGATCCTAAAGAAAATAATTATGGCACTTATGAAGAATTGAAAGATAAAATGAAGAAAAGAATAGTGATACCTGAGGCAATCAGGAAAACATGCAAAATGATTAATGATCTATCAAAAACTCTTGGAGTTGATGTTACATTGGTTAAGGATACTGATAATGAACAAGCTATTGTTGAAGTTGAAAATAAACCTATGATACTACCATAACAGAGAAAAATAGGTACTAGAAGGTACCCTAGATCCTTGGCACAACCAAAAGAAAAGAAAGCTACAGAGGTAGCACAACCGAGAGGAAAGACCTATGTAAGATCCGAAGGATCCGAAGGAAGGAGACAACCTGCACGTACCAAGAGAGAATTATTACTTGGAGATTATAGTGAAATAGAGTTTGATAAGGCAATCAAGTCCACCAGTTGTAGACCTTTCACATTTTCCAAAAAGTCTTGATGATTTTCTGGAAAGATTAAAGAAATCAAGAAGATTTGGAGACTCCAGACAAGACAAATATGAGAAAAGGAATAAAGAAGATAAGAAGAATATTGAAGATGCCATTGTGGTGACATTGTTGAGATATATATTAACAACCATTGAACTTGCAGACAAGTTACCACAGGAATTGAACAATAAGATTGATGCAAGATAAAATTATGTCATCAATGCAGAGAAGGAAATGAGAGAGGTCACTTGTATATACTATTCCCGACCTTGCACCATCTAAAATTCATGAAGCACTGAAGAAGTATTCAAATAGATCTAGTCAAGGGAAGAGCCCTCAGAATAATGAATGGAGATATACAATCTATGGAGAAGGAAACAAGTAAAAAATGGAAAGACATATTTCACTTGGATGATATCGAATATCATGAAGTAGAAAAGAATCAAGGTACAACCACTATTGATAAGGAAAAGGAAAGCACAAATCAAATAGATCATATTGATCTTGCTACTAATAATGCAAAAAATATTATTGAGGATACATCGGAGGAGGTAGATCCTGCAAAAGTTTTTTCAAAAGATGAAGATGTCATGGACACACAAGTACATGATACCTAGTGCATGGATGTTAATAATGCACCTTTAGTAAGGAAAGATCCAATCATGATGCAAGTACACAGTTACACTAATATTCAAAACATTGCTATTGAGGTTGTACAAGACACATAAGACATGACAACTGAGCCACCTATAGACATAAATAAGGGGAAGGTTTATGAACATAAGGCCATCAAGACCAAACAAGAAAAGAACACTGAGATGGAACCCCCAACCGACACCGATGGTCAAAAAAAATATACCATATACCGACACCACAAATGTTCAAAATGTACACAAGACACTCAAAGAGAAATGCAGCAGGAATCAAAACTTGAGAAGAAGAATGAAGAGAAATAGAAGGATGAAGAGAAAGAAGAAGAGTAACCACAAGAAGATGTCAAATCCGAAGATAGAATGGGCAGAATACATACCCAGACACCAGATGCAACTAAGACATCATGTTTTAAATGCTCTACTAGTGAGAGAAAGTTGATTATGGAGAAGAAGACTAAGAAAAGGAAGCACATTATTGATTTGAGAAATCCTATTGTAATACCGAAGGGTGACCCAAACTTAGTGAAGTCTAAAGAATTAGCCATATTTGCTGAGTTAGTATCTCAAAAGAATGAACATGAGAAGTTATTGGCAAAGAAGAAGAAGGTAAACATATTAGAAAATGTGAAGGATATTTTCCTGGACATTGTTCCTGACGCTACAATTGATGAATCTGAAAACCTATTAGACCAAGTTGGTGAATTATCCCAACAGATTAAAGGACCCAACAAGGATATGACTGAATACATGTTGAAGATTCACAAGGAATCTATGGAGAATAAGTTGATGGAATATTTATTGCAATAAATTGATGTAGCTAAGGTAACTTTTTCTGAGTTATGTTATGAAATTGAAGCCCAATTGATATCCATCATTTTCTTATTTCAAAAGTTTTATATTATTTTAAAATTTACTGAGGGAATCAAGAAGAATGAGGAAGGCATTGAAAAAGAGTTGTCTGAGTAGCTTAAGGAACTAACTACCGAGATTGTATCATTCCAAACTTACTACTCAAAAACCCAAGAACTCACATGAGTTCAACTTTAATTGAGACAAGAGGAGGATAAGCTCATATTGGAATTGCTTGAACTACAAGCATTGCTCATTCCCCACATCCAATCTGTGAAAATACACTTCAAGAAAGCCAAAGACCTAGCAATCTTTCAGATGTCAGCACACTAGACACTATAGTTGGCTTATCTAGAGATATCAAAGAGAAGATATTTATACTACAGAATCTCTGAGACACATAGGATACTTTACTTTCATGCGTACAATAGAGGTATAAACATCTTTTTGATAAATAAGTTTTACTTTCGGCACTTTTTGTCAAAAAAGGGGGATAGATATATTCCTAGTCAGAAAATAAAAAAGGGGATAGATATATATTCGTGAAAAACAACAAAAAAAGTATATATGTGGAAAATGAAAACAAAAGAAGTGAAGAATTGTACATGCATATGTATAGGGAGTAACCTCTGAGGGGGAGTTACAAATTTTGATGACTTTGGAGTTTTTATCAAAAATTCCCAACTAATGTCAAAGGGGGCTATTGTTATGTCTACAAGATATTTTTTTGTCTTTAGTTTAGTCAAAGTCATGGAGTCAAGAAGAATCAGTCGGTGAAAGGAGATAGTCAATTATTAGGTTAGTCAGTAATGCATACCCAGCTAGTCAGTCAAGACAAACAAGTTAAGTGCAGTGGGTAAAGTAAAAGACTTAAGAACAATATACCGAGCACCTACAGTTACCAAGTGACACAGTACACTAATCACATGTGTAGTACTTTGAGTTGATTTTCACTGAGTATTGAAGATCATTTAACCGAGAGATAGGAGTTACTCAACTGAGTTAGAGAGGTGATTCAAAATGAAATCAGATCACATGTAATGGATTTTCAGAGAATTAATTATGATTCTACAAGCACGTCAAATAGTTTGTTACGAGATCAATGATTGAAATAATTTACAATAAAGATCTACGACATAGATCAAACGACAAAAGAAAGTTTGTTATTTCATAGAAAGACAACAAGTACCGAGGTAAAAGTAACATGGTCACCGAGAAGGAAAGAAGATCTAACGGTTCAGAGAAATTCACAGCGTACCTAATGCATAAGATTAAGAGAAAAAAATCATCTATATATTGGATGAGTTGTAAGTTTTTGTTGTTGTTGTTGAGAAATTTAAGGGAGTTATTGAAGTGAAGTTATTTAAGAGAAAGAGCATAGCAGAGAGCGCCGAGCAGATATTCAGCTACAAAAGAGCATAACAGAGTAGTGTTACAGTGTGAGATTTAGGTAACACATCAAACACATAGAGTCTGATCAATATTTATATTTGATGCAACATTGTAGACATTGTTAAGTTATTTAATACTATTGTATTGAGAGCTTTAAATCCCAATATTGGGTAGATCTTAACCAATTTTTATATTTTGTAAATTTATTTTAATAGGGTACAACTCTAAGTGTAGAGATTGTAAAAATCCTCTAACCAGGTAGACCTATCAAGTATTTATACTCTTAACTGGGTAAGCTATCAGAAATAGCTAAACTTTGTAGCTCTAACCGAGCACCCTTTATACTTCAATTAGTGAAGGTTGTGGGTGTCATCCCCACCGCAGTTTTTTCCTCTAACCAAGGATTTATGTGTTACCAAAATCATGGAGTTATGAGTTCTATTTTTTTAATGTTTTGATGTTATGGTTTTATAAGTTTTATATTTCTTGAACATTTTAAAGTTATGAACTCGATAATCAGTATGAAGAAGTATATGGTTTATCAGTGAATGTGGTTAGAGTTTTTTTAGTGGCACTTATTCACCCCTCTCCTCTCATTCCCAACTTTCCATAGTTATTCCAACAGAATGTGTAGCCAATATAAATTGTCTATGTCTAATTTACTCTATTTTAAAGCTAACTATGATTATTGGCATATGTGGGTCTAAACTCTTGATACTGTTCATTAAAATGTATCAGCTTCTATAATGATAATTATGATTTCAATAATGATTTTCTAACTTTGTACTTGGTAACATATTTTCTCTATTTTTAGTAGTAAAGTTTTTATTATTATTTTCTTTCCATGTAATGTATTTAAAATAAACTTAAAGGAACTAGTCATTGCCTCTTCATTACTATGTGTTTGTTGCCTCGTAACATATTTAAAATACTCTAAATGTAACTAGTTGTTGCCTCTTCACTAGTGTGAGCATATTAGGATAACTGGAATTGTTGTCATTTCACAGACAAAATGTAAATTTTATGCTTCTTGAATTTCATTACGGAAATTATGCAAAAACTAATATAATATTTCATAATTTTTCATCCCCTTGTGGTTGTAGACAAGACCCAAATAGAAGTATTCAACTAATTTTCTTTACCTCTCCTAAATATACACATCACGAATCTTGGGACGGAAGCAAGGCCTTGCAATGCTTAGTGGTACAAAAAACCTGATTGAAAATTATAGAAAAGATTATTTCTATAGAAATAGGGCCAACATAAATGTTGGATAGTACAATCACTACTAAGATAAAGTTGAGATTTGTAATAATGAACATACAAGCTAATTAAGGAAACATATGTAAACCATTTACTTTGTTACTTAGTTTTATAAAAGAATCTATAAAATGTAAATGTGAGGTAGATACTAAGAATTAACCTTCAACTCTTGACAACCTTGCAATTCAATGTTATCAACACTTATATGAATTCATTAATCTACAAGGAATTATTTAAGGAGTCATAAGAAAGTTTATGTATCTAAAGAGAAAAATAAAATATGGAATTAAATCATCATGTGTGACAAGTTTGGAATAAAATTTCAATCAACAACAATTCAATCAAGAATGATTATTTTTTTAGTTTCTTTCTTTCTTCACTAGAGAAAACCAATGTGAATTCTAGAAAGAAACTAAGAAAACAAATTCCTTCTTGGAATTTCCTTACATGTTTTTAATTTATTGAAACCATTTCACACTTAATAACATTTTCTCCCTTCATTACCACTTTTGTAACAAGATTAAATGGACTATACATTTTCTTAATTTACACAAGCCATTCCATACATAATAGCATTGGCTCCATACACTTCACACAAGTCAATCCATATTTAATAGCATTGGCTCCGTACACTTCACCTTACCAATGAGTTTAAATGGGCTATACCAAGGGCGATGAGAAAACCGATTTGCATATACATTAGTAGAAGTTACCTAAACATTATAGTCCATATCACATGGCTTTCCATATGCCATGTTAAAAATTGAATCTAATTTCCAATCAACATTTTCATTGGTCAAATAATTTTTAAGTTCTATATACAAAAGTTAAATGATAGAATAGTTGATTACAAAAGGTAAAAAATGGTAGAATAGTTTAATAATGTAGTCTATGTGAAGGAATTCAACATATAATTAGTCAAAATATTGATTCGAACATGCCAACTTCTTATTAATTCAAGAAAATACAATAATGAACATATTTATTTTAAAAATGAATAATTAATTGTTATTTTAGGTCAAATATAAACAAATTAGAGATGACTCTTATGTGTACACAATTGCAAATTCAAAAAATAATCAAATAACTAGCATCACCTTCAAAAACAACAAAAGAAATAGAAAATCCACAAGGATTGTAGAAAGCTGAGAAATGCGTGCATTTTGTCAATGTGGGAAAGAAGAGGGGCCCTTTCAGTGGTGATTCTATTGAGTTCATTGGACAAGTTGTAATGCCAAACATCCTCCTCTTCTTTTCTAAATATTCTTCTTCTATCGAAAGCAAAACTAAATGTTTTCTTACAATATTTTCTTCATTTAATGTTCATAGTTTGTTGATGATTTATAAATTAAAACATTCTTGGTGTTGTCTATGGGCCCTTGGTGTTCTGGTTGATTTGTTTGGTTCTCGTTGAGCCCACCAAGGATAAAGTCTTACTACAAAGGCTCGGATACTATAAAGGATGAGGCCGGGATCCTACTTCATGCTGATTTAGGTGGAAGGGATACCGCTCAGTCCTTGGTTCTTAGCCAAAAAGATTCAAATCCTTGATTATGAAGCTTCAAAAAAATGGAAAAAAACATTCTTAATGTTATCTTTTGCCTCTCATTCACAAGAAATAATCTATTTCACACAAAGCAAGAAATTTGTAATGTAAGTGAGTCAGTAAAACTTTTAACTTACAAGGAGAAGGTTATAATGTTTGGTGAAGCCATAAAGTGCAGACAAATCCAATGCAAGAAGATGACAATGGTAAATATGCAAAATATTTTTGAAAAAAAGTTACATTTTTGTGTTAAATTCCCATCTAATTGCTTAAATTTGGATTCCCGTGTGTAAATAGAAATCTATATGTAAAGTGGTTCTGAGGGATCAAAAACAATATGCAAATCCAATGCACAATTCAGATTTTTTGTATAGAGCTACCATGAGTCTTCATCACACTTTTGGGTTATTCTTCGTGGTTATAATTTTCTCAAGTTGGAAGCATCATTCAATTTTGATTTTTTGATAACAAATTAGTTTCACAGTTGGTATGAAGTGTTGTTGAAGAATACAAGTAGTCATGTATAGTACATGTAAGGACTGTGACCTCGACAAAGCTGCCACATCAGCAATATTCACAAGACAAGGGAGTCAGTTAACTAAGTCAAACATCGAACCCACAAATAATTCCCATATAAAATTATAGTGAAAAAGGTACATGATTTAAGCAACTTGTTGATCAGAATAAATGCATCTACAACAAGGAAAGGTGTCAACCACACTATCAAAAATACCGAATACATCACATGTCATAAAACATTAAAGACATAACAGAATTCAACCATCTTGTCAAATTAACAAAAGCAGAAGATTGACTTCGACCAATCTATCGAAGTGCAATAAACATAAGATCTTAACTTACAAAGAAACAAAGATTTACAAGAATCATCAACTGACTGCCATAAGAGTGCAATGTAAATACAATAGACCAATGGTCAATACAAGGATCCAAAATATGCTATTCATGATAACCTTTCTAACAGGAGCTCCAGAGACCTGCTACACACAAAAATGAGGGAGAGAATATTCTAGGAGTGCATTTCAACCCTACCATGAAGCAATTACGCTTCCCCAGAATCTTTCCTGACATGAAAGATACCCAGCCTAGCTCGAGGTAGTCTAAACAAGCAAAACTAAGAGCAATAATGGAATTGGTGAATATAAACTTACGAACTTTATATAATGAAATTAAAGCATTCCAGTGCCTTAGAAAACAACATCCTTCTTTGATTAGTCTAAAAATTTGCAAGTTTGCATTTCCATCTCATATATAACAATCAAAGATGGTTCCAAATCATAAACAAAGTTCATGGAATCCAAGAGCAAATCTACAAAAAAAAAGACACTCGCAGGCATGTAGAAGTTATCATATTCCTAATAAAACCTAACAAAATCTATCATGTTGCCCAAGAATAGTTATACAATAGAAATCATCACCCTTATAACATCAGTATAGAACACCTCAAGTTCTCAATTCCAACTCATATAGGAGAATCAAAGATAATGCAAGAAGTTCATCTATGCATTCAGTGTTTAGAAAAGGGTTTTTCAACTCACAACACTTTGTAAAAGCCTATGTTCTTTAAAACATAGTAAGAAGTAACAAAGAATATGGAACAAAACAATAATCAGAGAGTTCGTAAATGTGTGATAGTGAGATGTAGATCAATCAAATTCTGTAAGTAGACTAAACACAATCTTTGCATAAAAAACTGGTATTATGCTCATATTAGTACTCCATTTATAGCCACGAAAGACTCAGTGGCTTTGTCTCGCTATTGTTAAAATTATGAACATGCTAACTTGATAGATTTTTTTTTAAAAAATGTAACTTATATGCCATTTATATCCTTAATAAAAGTTCAGCATAACTAACGTCAATTTGATAAAACTTAGTTTTCAAAATCTCCACTGAGCTAATCACACCAATTATAACATTTGAAATTCAGATATATCCAAAACGATCATTATTTCACATTCAGCACCCTTCCATAATGGAAACATAACACACACACCTAACATGGAAGGAATTATCTCTAAAACAATACTTTGCTAAAACAATATTAATCAACATTTTTCCTCAGTTACTCTTAACATCACTATTCTCATAATGAATTTCTCAAAACCTTTCAAGGTCTTATAAATTGCAAGAAAACTACAATATTGAACTCAACAACAGAAATGAAAGAATATCATCTATATTCAGCTCAATTCATATTACCCAAGATACATCTTCTAAGTAAATAGAATTGTGACAACACACAAAATGTTCTAACGCTACAGTAATCCAAAAATAGGGCCCCGAAAGTATCTACACAACATCTCAACTGGGCTGATCACACAATTTATAACATTCGGAATTCAGATATATCCAAAATGATCATTCCTCACCAAAATACAAATAAACAAAGAAATTGGTATATAAATATGTTTTTTGTAAACGATGACTCCTTTAGCTGATTAAGGTTTGGCATCAACTGAAGAGGAATTATCATGGCCACAACATTAGCTGGTTGGGACATAGGATATATTCAAATTAGAAAATGCAAGGGGACTCACAGGTGACTAACATTATTACATAATGATTCTAGGTGTTTAATTTAGTTTACTAATTAAACATAATCAATTCCATTAACAACATAACTCTAGTGACTCGAATGTATCCTATAGTTTTCTCTACGGGGAAGCAGCTTAGAGAACACAAGGCTTAGCAACATTACAAAGACTATAATGCGATACCCCAGCCACCGCATCACTACAAGATTCAAAGGACAAGTTCTTGGCTATTTCCTCACAAGATGAGCATTGGCTACACACTATGGTTTTGTGATTGCAGAGTCATATACCCCTGACCAAGATGGGAGTCTCCAAGAATAATAGCCACAATAGGTCTTAGACAAACGACAACACCACACATCTTATTTATTCCTATCGGTTTGTAGGGCACACTAAAAGGTACAAAGACTCAGCTTGCAAGAGGACAAAAAAAATAAACTCATGCCTTCAGTCAAGGATACATACATAGGGGCGGGCACGCCCAACCAAGCATAGACTACGTAGAGAAAGAATGAAAAAATTGGATGACTAGGAATGAAGAAAGAATTACAATCTAATAAAGTTTAAAATTGTTAAAGAAACTCTTACGATATCCGAGGCATCCAATAAATACGCAAGCAACATAGAAATTCCATAATCATTTGTAGCTAATTTCAAAAGAAGAACCTAGAATTTTGAAACCCACAGTTGAGGTGGTAGCTCTCCTGCCACTACAGATTGTAACCACCTAATTTCGGTTTGTTGCAACTATGGACCCTATTTTCCCTAAGTGTGATCATACCCTCGAGTTATGTCGAAGCGACCCTGTTACTGTTTGACATAATTCTTCTAATCAATTTAATGTCCTAGGTGATTTTTATCACTGATTTATATTATCTATTGTAGCCATACAATTTACATCAATATCGACCAATCAGATCAAATCTAAATCAAACATGGCTATAGTATTTAATATGAAGGAATTAAATAAATCTCTATATCACATGTCACTTGCAATCCAACCCATTCCCCTAGCCTATTAATTTTATTAAAATGGCTATAGCCCCTTAATTATTAAAAAGTAATTTATTTGTTTAAATAATTAAATCCTATATTTCTAAATAAATTAAATAAGTTTATTTCATTTATTAATATTCCCTTAAACCCTAACCTAACCCTTTCCAACCACCTTTACCATGGGTTCTAACCCTAACCTAACCTATCTCACCCACCTCTACCCTGGGTTCTAAC
>MU224472.1:226090-236567 GCA_018584345.1 Thuja plicata
TTGTGTTAATATTATATTGCTATCAGAATGTATATATAAATCTGTGTATATATATGTGTATATACACATGTGTATATATACATGTGTGTATATATACATGTATGTATATATACATATGAGTGTATATGCACACATGTGCATATATAATATAGATACATGTATGTATATATACACATGAGTGTATATACACACATGTGTGTGAATATACATGTGTATGTATATACATGTGTGTGTATACTCTTGTGTATATATATACATACATGTATATATAGTATATATACATGTATGTATATATACACACATGTGTATATACATACTCATATCTATATACACATATGTGTGTATACACATGTGTGTATATGTGTGTATGTGTATATATGTGTATACACACATGTGTGTATGTGTGTATATATATACACATATGTGTATATGTGTATACATGTGTATATATACACATGTATGTATGTGTATACATGTGTATATACATACATGTATGTGTGTATATATATATGTGTGTGTGTGTACATGTGTATATATACATGTGTGTATATACACACACATGTGTGTATATGTGTGTATATATACACATGTGTGTGTATACACATGTGTGTATATATGTGTATGTGTGTATATATGTGTATGTGTACAAAAACAAAATTCCATTTCCAATTCTAGTTGTGTGGAACCAAACACAGAATTTGCATCTTCTCAGTCATCTTCCAGGTGAACCAAACAGGACAGCCCTATTCTAGAATTCATTTTGAGGATAGCACAAACCTAGAATGGATTCAATTCTAGAATTGGCAATTCCAGCATGCACAAATTCCGCCAACCAAACGGGCCCTAAGTGGTTCTAATATGTCATAAGGGGTCATAATGTGTCCTAAGTGGTCTTGCAATCCTTTAGGAACCATTACAACCCCTTAGGACACATCAGGACCCATTAGGATCTCTTATGACACATTAGGACCTCTTCAAACTCATTAATCATTGTAGGACACACTAATGGGCTCTAATGTGTCCTAATGTGTCCCAATATTTTGTAAGGGGTTCTAATGGGTTATAAGTGGTCCTAGGAACCCTTAAGACTGATTATGATCCCTTAGGACACATTAAGACCCATTATAGCACATTTGGACCCATTATAACCCCTTAGAACACATTAATAGTCATAGGACTTTTTAGAGAGAGAGAGAAAGTGAGGACCCATTAGAACCCCTTAAGACACCTCTCTCTACATAGTAAGGGTCATAAGGATTTTCAAGGGGTCCTAGGATATATTAATGTGTCCTAAGACCCCTTAACATACACTAATGAATGAGACACAATAATGTGTCCTAGGACCCCTGATGACCCCTTACAGCCCTTTAGGACCCCTAAGATACATGGTAAGGGGTCCTGAGGGGTCCTAGGACAAATTAATGTGTCATAGCACTCCTTATGACCCCTTAGGACCCATCTCTCTACATCTTAGGGGTAGTAGGATTGTTAAGGGGTCTTAGGACACATTAATGTTTCCTAGGACCCCTTAGACCCCTTATAGCCCCCTAGGGCCCCTTACCACATAGTAATCAATGGTAAGGGGTCTTAAGGGGTCCTAATACACATTAATGTGTCCTAGGACCCTTCATAACCCCTTACAAACTTTTAAAACACATAAGATATATGATAAGGGGTCCTAAGAGGTCATAAGTGATCCTAGGAAACATTAATGTGTCCTACAACCCCTTATGACCCTCAAGGACCCCTCTCGCTAAATTTTAGGGTTTGTGAGGGTTTTTAAATGTGTCATAGGACTTCTTAGACCCCTTACAATCCCTTAGAAAACCTTACCATATACTAATAAATGGTAAGGAGTTCTAAAGAGTCGTTAGTGGCCTTAAGGGGTCCTAGAACACATTACTGTGTTGTAGGAACCCTTACAACCCCTTAGAGTAAGATAATGAATTTTAAGAGGTCCTAAGGGTTACTCAGTGGTCTTAAGGAGTCCTAGGACACATTACTATGTTGTAGGACCCTTTAGGACCCCTTAGGACCCCTTATCATACACTAATGTATGACAAGGGGTATTAAGGGTTTGTAAGGGGTCTTAAGGGGTCCTATGACACATTAATTTGTCCTAGAACCCCTAATGATCCCTTAGGACCCTTTATCACACCTAAGATATAGGGAAATGGGTTATAAGGGGTCATGGGGCCCCTAATGACCCCTTAGTACCCTTTAGGAATCCTCTCTCTACATCTTAGATGTCATAAGGGTTTTTAACTTGACATAGAACACAACACTGTGTCTTGGGACCTCTTAAGACCCCTTAGGAACCCTTACCATACACTAATGTATGGTAAGATATCGTAAGATGTCTTAAGGTGTTCTAGGATACATTAAGGTGTTCTAAAACACATTAATGTGTTCAAGGACACATTAATGTGTCCTAGATCTCCTTATGACCCCTTAGGACACTTTAAGATCCCTAAGATGTATGATAAGGAGTTGTAAGTTGTCCTAAGGGGTCATAAGGAGTTGTAGGACATATTAATGTTTCCTAGGACCACTTATCACCCCTTACGACCCATAAAGACCCCTCTCTCTATACCTTAGGGGTTTTAAGGGTTTTTAAGGAGTCCTAAGACACATTAATGTGCCCTATGACTCCTTATATGATGTGGATAGAAGTCATGTTGCTGCTGCAAAACCAGTTTGGCTCTATTCTGAGATCTTTCTACTAGATCTCTTAGGGTGTTCACAACCCTAAACAGAGGTAAGTCACTCTCAAATTTACCTCCTCTTCAAGACTCAATCCCTATCAAAGTGCTTTTCATCTTATTCTTGCTGAACCTACACAAATAGATTCATTCTTCTCACTTATTAATTGTTTTCTAAACATTTATTTTATTCTCTTCCCTAGCCAGACTATCACCAAGCTTGCCTAGGGTAAGATCTCCAGACTCCTTGCTGTTGCTTCTCCTACAGAAAAAAAAGGAAACTATGTACAAGGGCTCCTCTCGAGTTCCATCCCAGCACATGACTCTCACCATGGATTTAGGAATCTCGAGGGGCCATTACCACTTACAACCCAAAACGGGTGAAGAACTAAAAACTTGTAAAACAAAAAATAAAGTAACTAATCTACTTGCATGCAAAATGAACAAAGAAGTTTGATTTCCACTAAACACACTATCTGCAACTTCTCATTACTGGAAACAAAACAAAACAGTACAATAATCTGCCACTCTGTGATTTCCTGTAGCTTCTCTTTTTTCTTCAATCTCTACTCTCTAGATCTCCAAAAATGAATGCTCTAGATGTTATTAGTAACCATCCTCTCATAGGAAGCAACCCTAACGGTCCACTCATTCACAAGAATCTCTTTAGGAACCGTTACACTAACCATACTATCCATAAAAGACAAGAACCGCTTTTTATGGGCCGTTACAAACGAAAATTGTCGAGCAACAGTAATGCAAGCTGAGCGCCAGTCACAATCAGTGTTTGTTGAGTTGCAGTGTTAACTTGGCATCAGTGTTAACTCAGCATCAGTGTTAACCCAACATCAATGTTAACTCAACATCAGTGTTAACTCGACACTGCAGTGTTAACTTGGCACTGTAGTGTTAACTCGGCATTGCAGTGTTAACTAAGCAGCTTATCAAAGGTTCCTGCTACCTTGTTTAGATTTCCAAAGCCTTGCAAACTACCTCATACTAACACACAACTAAAGTAAACCAACTAAGAAACCAATCTAACCATGGATTGACCTAGTCATATCCATCTTAGGGAAATAAAACAAATGACCTTCTAAGATCCACACACACTCTCCTGACTTGGCTAGAGTCAGTACATGCCAGAAATAAAGAGCTAAGGGTTTGATCTAGGTGTGCTCCTACACCATACTTCCCCAGACAAAATAAAGATTAATATATCTTTGGATTGAGCATGTTTGGATCAATGCCCAACCTCTTGAATTCTATTTCTCTGATCCAAGTAGCATCAACATCTTCTTTTCCACGCCATTTGACAAGGTGCTCCATATAGTCTCTTCTCCTAGTCTTCTTGTAGACCCTTGAGTCTAGTATCTTTTCATCTATCATAGATGGAGTAGGGGTTAATTTCAGATCTTTTACCTCTTGTATTACCTCTTGAAGGTTCTGATCAGTATCTTGAATTGGTCCTTTGTATGCTATCAAATCTGGAATGTTGAAAACTAGTGACAACCCAATGTCTTCAGGAAGCTCCACCTTGTATGCATTGTTTTTATACTTTGCAAGTATCTTACATGGACCTAGCCTCTTCATTTGTAGCTTGTGAGGGACACCTTTTTACAACCTATGTTTTTTCAAGTGTACCATCACAAAAGTCTCTAATCTAAAACTGAACATCCCTTTTTGCTACATCCACCTTTTTCTTTACCTTTTTAGCATTCTCAATCAAATTCTTTCTCACACTTTCATATACTTCCCTCATTGAATGAGAAAATTCCTCAGCATGTCCACTACCATGCATTCCTTCCTTCAATTCTCTAAGCTCAAAAATCCCTCTTGGATGAAAGCCATAAACAATTTCAAAAGGACCCTTACCAGTTGATCTATTCACTGTATCATTGTATGCATATTCAGCTTGTCCAATGAGTTGGTCCCATGCTTAACCATACTCCTTTGTGAGGCATCTCAGAAAGTTACCAAGACTTCTGTTGACCACCTCTATTGGCCATCTATCTGTGGATGATAGGCAGATCCAAAAGATAAGTTAGTGTCGAGCTTTTTCCATAAGGTCTTCCAAAAATGGCTCATGAATTTGTTGTCTCTATCTAAAACAATACTGAGTGTGAGTCCATGTATCCTCACCACTCCATTGAAAAATAGCTGAGCAATGTTACAAGCATCATGAATGGTCTTACAAGGTATAAAATGTGCCATCTTACTAAATTTGTCTACAACAACAAAAATATTGTCATATCCATGCCTTGTTCTTGGCAAACCAACTACAAAATCCATGCTTATGCATTCTGATGGTCTGGTTGGGATTGGAAGTGGATGATAAAGACCTGCATTGGAAGATGTGCCCTTTTCTTTTTGACACACTACAAAACTCTCAACATACTGTCTAACATCTCTATTCATTCTAGGCCAAAAATAGAACCTAGTGACTAGCTCTTGAGTCTTACTGACTCCAAAATGACCACTAAGTGCTCCATTATGTTTTTCTTGAAAAAAATTCTCTTTCATAGACCCTTTAGGAACACAAAGTTGATCTCCTTTAAACAACAAATCATTCTGCAAGGTATATTCAGAAAACTCACCATGAAAGTTGTTTTTAAATTCCTTGCATACCTTGTAGATTTGGGAAAAATATTCATCTTCAGCATATATTTCTTTGAAGCTATCAATACCTATGCTTTGTAGATGAACTTCTTGGACTGTGAGCAGCCTTCTACTCAATGCATCAGCAACCTTATTCTGTACTCCCTTTTTATGCATGATATTGAAAGTGTAGGCTTGTAGATACTCCACCCACTTCATGTGTTTGCTGCTGAGCTTGTCTTGAGAGTTAAGGAAGCTGAGAGCTTGGTTATCAGTATATACTATGAACTCCTTTGGTAGCAAGTAGTGCCTCCACTTCATGAGTGCTTGGAATAGAGCATACAACTCTAAGTCATAAGAAGAGTACTTATTCTTTGCATCATTTAGCTTCTCACTATGGAAAGCTACTGGTCTTCCTTCTTGGCTTATGACAACCCCAATGGCCACATTACTTGCATCACATTCTACTATAAAAATCTTATCAAAGCTTGGAAGAACTAGAGTAAGAAACTCTGCTATCTTCTCCTTGAGTGTTTCAAACCCTTTGTCTGCTTGTGGTGTCCATTGAAACTTTGTCTTCATCCCACCTTTGATGGTGTCTAACATAGGTGCACAAATTCCACTGAAATGTCTATTGAACTTTCTGTAATACTGAGCTAAACCATGGAAACTTCTTACCTCAGTGGCAGCCTTGGGTGTAGGCCAACTTAGAATGGCATCCACCTTTTCTTGGTCCATTTTTAGGTTACCCTTTGATAAAACAAAACCGAGATACACCAACTCTTGCTTCATGAAGTCACACTTCTCCAAGTTCATCATTAGATTTTTATCATGTAATTTCTTGAAAACAAATTTTAAATGCCTAATATGCTCCTCAGTTTTTCTAAAAACTAAAATATCATCTAGGTAGACAACAACAAATTTACCAATGCATTCTACCAATACCTCATTCATCAACCTCATAAAATTTGAGGGAGCATTAGACAAACCAAATGGCATTACAAGCCATTCATACAAACCTTCTGTAGTTTTGAAGGTTGTCTTTCATTCATCTCCTTCATTAATTCTGATTTGGTGGTAACCACTCTTGAGATCAATCTTGCTGAAGTACTTTGCCTCCCATAAACAATCCATTAGTTCTTCAATTTTGGGTATTGGAAACCTATACCTAATGGTGATTCTATTAATGGCTCTAGAATCAGTACAAAGTCTCCAAGATCCTCCTTTTTTAGGTGCTAAAACCGTAGGGACTGCACATGGGCTTATGCTCTTTCTAATTAGGCCTTGGTCTAATAACTCTCTGATTTTCTTGGCTATTTCCTCATTTTGATGAGGGGTCATCTTATAGGAAGCTTTGTTGGGTAAGGTAGCTCCTAGTATGAAGTCAATCTTGTGACTAACAAGTCTCTTAGGAGGTAGGGGAGTGGGCTGACCATCATTCACAATATCATATACTCTTCCAGTATTTCTTTAACCTCATTTGGTATCTCTACTTTCTTGACAACAACTTCATCTTGTGGCTTCAATACTAAAGCAAAACCAACTCCTTCTCCTTCTTCTAGAGTCTGTAAGAACTCCTTCTCACCAACCATGAGCACACTTGGACTTGATGTTTTCACCTTTCCTTCTTCTATTAGTGACTGAATTTTGAAGGTCACTCCATCTTTCTTGAATGAGTATACATTCTTGGTTCCATCGTGCATGGCTTGGCTATGAAATTTCCATGGCCTTCCAAGTAGAAGGTGGTATGCATCCATGGGAAGAATGTCACATAGAACTCTGTCTTTGTACTTGCCAATGGTGAATTCTACCCATGCTTGTTCTCCTACAAACACATGATGTCCTTTATTGAGCCATGTAACCTTGTATGGGTTTTCATGTGGAATCCTTTTCAAATTTAAATTGTTGGCTACTTCTTCACTAATGATATTATCAGTTGAGCCTGAATCAATAATGACTCTACACACCTTTCCTGTAATCTTGCACTTCACTCTAAAGAGTGCTCTCCTTTGGCTTGGTTCTTCTTTGCTTGGCTCTCTGATTAAGGTCCTCCTTATCATGAGGTTCTCACCTTCTTCTGATTCTGATGGTACCTCAGATGGCTTGCTGCTACAACTTGATTCTTCTTGGACATAGTTAACTCTTTTCCCACCTCCTTGAGAAGTAGAACCTTTTTCAGGACACCGATATGTAGGATGTCCAAATTGCAGACAATTGTAACACTTCATTGAAGAGAAATAAGATCCTCTCCCTTGGTTATTAGCTCTTCCTCTTGCACTACTATTTGAACTTCTTCCACGGTTATAACCACCTCTTGTGTTATTGGATTCTCCTTGATTCTCAGTGTGTTTGGACTTACTCTAATTTCTTCCTCTGTATCCCCCTCTATGACCTCTGTTGTCTCTTCCTCTTCCTCTGCTATGTGTGTGTAACATTGGTGTACAGTCTTGGGATTTAAGAGACTAATTTCCGCTTGGATACTCCACTTGAGACCATTCAAGTACCTAGCCACTTTCAGGCTTTCTTCTTCCATCACATGCGACCTTAAGCATAGTTTGTGAAATTCTTCGGTGTAGGAACTGACTTCTAAATCTTTTTGTCTCAGATTCTATCTCTTTTTGTACAACTGCACTTCATAATCATCAGGAAGGTAAGTTTCCTTCATCTTGGCCATCATACCTTTCCAACTAGTTATGGTGTTCTTTCCTTCTTTTTCCCTCTCATCTTGGACAAACTTCCACCAAGTGAGAGCAGTTCCTCAACCTTGTCTTGGTTATTCTTACTTTCTAAGCTTCGGTCACATTATCACAGTCAAATTGATTTTCAAGACCTTTTATCCATTCAATGATTAACTCTCATTCCATCTTGCCACTAAATAGAGGCACACCATCTAAGGAATTACTACTCATTGCCTTCAATGATTTCAAGAATGGCTCTTCTTGAAGAACAGGGTCTCGCTCTAGAATAATGTCTTCCTCTGCCACTGCTTTACTCTTTCCATCAGCATCTCTCATCCATTCACTGACTGCTGTAGTCCTAAGCTATACTTCTTCCAACTTAGTCACCATTTTAGCTAACTGTTCCTTTAGGAGTCTATTCTCCTCCTTTTGCTCTTCCACATCTTTTGCGAGTTCCGCATTGGTCACCATCTTGGATGAGTTGATAGAAGTTTCTATAGATAACATCCAAACAAGACACACCCAAATCATTTAGGGCTCTGATACCAATCTGATGTGGACAGAAGTCTTGTTGCTGCTACAGAACTAGCTTGGCTCTATTCTGAGATCTTTCTCGTAGATCTCTTAGGGTGTTCACAACCATAAACTGAGTTAAGTCACTCTCAACTTTACCTCCTCTTCAAGACTCAGTCCCCATCGAAGTTTTTTTCATCTTATTCTTGCTGAATCTACACAAATAGATTCATTCTTCTCACTTGTTCAATGTTTTCTGAAAATTGCTTTCATTCTCTTCCCTAGCTAGACTATCACCAAGCTTGCCTAGGGTAAGATCTCCAGACTCCTTGCTGTTGCTTCTCCTACAAAAAACAAAAAGGAAACTATGTACAAGGGCTCCTCTCAAGTTCCATCCCAACACATGACTCTCACCATGGATTTAGGAATCTTGAGGGGCCATTGCTGCTTACAACCCAGAACGGGTGAAGAACTAAAAACTTGTAAAATAGAGAATAAAGTAACTAATCTACTTGCATGTAAAATGAACAAAGAAGTTTGATGTCCACTAAACACACTATCTGCAACTTCTGATTAATGGAAACAAAACAAAACAGTACAATAATTTGCCACTATGTGATTTCCTGTAGCTTCACTTTTTTCTTCAATCTCTACTCTCTAGATCTCCAAAAATGAATGCTCTAGATGTTATTAGTAACCATCCTCTCATAGGAAACAACCCTAACGGTCCACTCATTCGCAAGAATCTCTTCAGGAACCGTTACACTAAACATATTGTCCATAAAAGACAAGATCCACTTTTCACAGGCCGTTACAACTGAAAAGTGTCGAGCAACAGTAATGCAAGCCAAGCGCTAGTCAAAATTAGTGTTTGCAGAGTTGCAGTGTTAACTTCGCATCAGTGTTAACTTGGCATCAGTGTTAACTCGGCATCAGTGTTAACTCAGCATTAGTGTTAACTCGGCACTACAGTGTTAACTCGACACTGTAGTGTTAACTAAGTAGCTTATCAAAGGTTCCTGCTGCCTTGTTTGGATTTCTAGAGGCTTCCAAACTACCTCACACTAACACACAACTAAAGGAAACCAACTAAGAAACCAATCTAACCATGGATTGACCTAGTCATATCCATCTTAGGGAAATAAAACAAATGGCCTTCTAAGGTCCACACACACTCTCCTGACTTTTCTAGAGTCAGTACATGCCAGAAATAAAGAGCTAAGGGTTTGAGCTAGGTGTGCTCCTACACCATTATACCCCTTATCACCCCTTAGGACCCCTTACCATACACTAATGAATGGCAAGGGGTCCTAAGGTTTCCTAAGGGTCAAAAGGGGTCCTAATACACATTAATGTGTCCTAGAACCCCTTCTAAACATTTAGGACCCTTGAATACCCCTCTCTCTACATCTTAAGGGTCATAATGGTTGTTAAGGTTTCTTATGACACATTAATGTGTCCTAGGACCCCTTAGACCACTTACAACCCCTTAAGAAGGTTTGTTTGTATGAGAGAGAGAGAGAGAGAGAGAGAGAGAGAGAGATCCTCCCTGGCAACCACATATCCGGTGAGTGTCATCACATATCTAGTATTTTGGGATCCTCCCTGACAACCATGTAACCCTGGTACCCCCTTTCTGAATAGGGATCTTCCTTGGCAGTTACTCATGGTCCCGGTACTCCAACAGGACTATGTGGCCATTAATATATTTTGTTTCATTATCTTTTGTTCCCCCTTTCCCAAATTCATTATTAGGTTATCAATTTTTACCAACCCACCCATAGAATCATCTGGCAACCACTTTAGGGTTCCAACACCTATGGTGAGCCAATCACCTAGGGTACCTATTCCCCTATCCAAACACACAAGCCATGAAAACATCAAGTACTTTCAAAAGATCCATCTCACAGGTCTAGGGAACCCTCCGGTGCACTTAGGCCACCCGAATGAGTCCTAGCCTTCTATTATGGATTCTATCATAAGACAAGT
>MU224472.1:246873-260017 GCA_018584345.1 Thuja plicata
ATATATATATATATATATATATATATATATATATATATATATATATATATATATATATATAATCATCACTAAGAACAACCCCTATCGTTTATTAAAACGAATCATGTTATCATTGACAAAAAAAAATCTCTTTTTAACAATTAACTTTATTAATTTTTTAAAAATTAACACTATCATTGTGAGGAAATAAAAAATGAATGTTTATGTCTTATTATAAATCAATGAGTTCAATAATTAGTTTTATATAAACATCAATCTTGATCATATTCATTCTTATCCACACAATAGAATATAGACCCTAAGAAACCAAAAAATAACTCTTTGAATTGTATTTTATGTCTTTCGCCTGCATTATACTACTAGAATCATGCATAGCTAAGACAAAAGAATGATTATATTTTTATTTTTTTTTGGATGAAGTGACTTTACTAGTGTGATACCTTGAATTTTGATCATTTTCTTCGCACGAAGTGACATTAAAAGTGAGATACCTTGAATTTGGTAGCTTTCTTTGAAGAAAAAAGTTGCTCAATGACCACCGATAAAAAGTTGGTAATAAGATAATACATGACATGTTCCTTCAATATTCGTCCGTCTGCTTTATAAGTGACAAATATTTCAAAGAAATGGATTGATTATGGAATGCACTCAGTAGATATTTGTTCTTTAAAATGAAAATGAGAATCTAGATGGCAGATTTTTCTAAACTTGTTTCTCCATGTCAATGTCGATGTGAACAGCCTCTGAAAATGGTCCCTCACATCTCCCCTCCAACCATACATTCAATGGATTCCATTCCCTTCTCACCTCATGCATAATTTAATTTATACTCTGAAATAATTATCAAAACTTGATTTGCTGATCCAAAGAAAAATTTAACAGAACTTGACTTGTAACAGCTAAGCTGATGGAATATAAGAAAAGGATCCACATTTTATCAAAACTGTCTTGAAAAATACATGTATTGGATGACGTGACAAGATTTGGGCATGTTTGGACGATATTGTCATTCCTTGGAAAAGGCTACATCTATGTAAGGCTCATCTGTTTTGATTACATAAGCTTTTTGTTTACTCTTTGATCTGATTACTGGATGTATAACGATGAAATTTTTATATTCATTGCAAATTTCTTTTTAATTTTAGGTTTAGTTTCTTAATGGTTGTTTTGTAAAGGACTTTGAATTTTTTACTTTACTCATTCGGTAGAATGTCTTTGTATATATATTGTAGTTTTATATTTTGTTTACCTTAATACATAATTATAGTTGAGAGTGCAATGGTTCAAGTTTCGATCTTGAAGCCCAACTAATTACAGCTCCAACAAATATAAATACATAACTAGTAGTTGATCTATGTTATTCCAAATCAGTGGCCATCCCAAAATCAATGAAATATTAAAATTGTGCATCTTTCCCTCCAAAGAACAAAGACTAATTTGAAGTGTCCTTCAAATATTGTAAGATCCACGACATATTTTCAATGAATTTTTACCTTGATTGCTCATATATCTGCTTGCTACTCCCACTCCATGAGTAATGTTTGGTCTAGTGCATACCATCACATACTTGAGGCTCTCTATAGTAGATGAGAATAAATTTTCTTTCGTGTATTTTTTAGCCTTCTTTTGTTATGGGACACATCTTGGAGGATAATTTAAAAATGATTACCAAGTAGTGTTGTTATAGTCTTAGCACCCTTCATGCTAAATCTATTTAAAACCTTATTAGTGCCTTTTTCTTGTGAGAATTTGATCTCTCTTTTGTACCTATCCACGATTATTGCCATATCATAAATCCCCTTCACTACTCCTAAATATTTTGTTGTGAGCTTGTGAACTAATTTTTGTTTCATATTACTAACAATACTCATAATAGCAATAGTCAAAAGCATATGGTCAACATATACCAGTGATAAATCAAATTACCATTTTCCAACACATTGTAATAGACACACAAATTAGATTCACGCCTACCGAAGTGTTTCTTAACCACATGGAGTCAAACATGAGATACTATTATTGTGGATCTTTTTTGAGTCCATAAAAGCTTCTACTTAGTCTGCAAAACAACTTCTCTTGCTTTTACCACAAGAGGCTCTTTCCATTTGAGCCAAGCCTCCATTCCATTTTATAGATTGAGTAATATGATTTTGGTAGAATGATCTTAGATTGAAGGGATATAGTTGATGTATTGATGTAACATTCACGTTAGATTAATATAGATTCTCTATCTCATTAATGGTCGAGTTTTTCTTTAATGCTTTTCTCCACATAAATACCATTTTATGTGTTTATTCTTATATTTCTATTAATTCCTTATTTTTGTTTAAAATTTCACACATTAATTGTATGGTTAGTCACATAATTATATAATCATTAATTTTGAATTTGTTTCTAAGTGCATATAAGTTTTTTTTTTTTTTTTTTTAAATTATTTATTATAGTTGTTTATCCTATCTATCATTCACAAAAGATATAATGTGTGAATGATCAAATTTACATAAAACAATATTAATTACAAGCCTTTAGCCATGGCTTAAAATCTTATATAATAAAGAGAAGGGATATTTAAAATTCAAATGCACTAATTCTAAATTCTAAATCTCATAAATAGTAGGACAATTAACGTCTTAATTTTCTTCTAAAAGATTGTGGATAAGTTATTTTTTCTTCATATTTTAAATAAATTTTCTTTCAAATTTAAAGTTTTGAGGATATGATTTGCTGATATCAAATAAATCATGTATAAAATTAGAATAATCTAGAAATGGAAGGAATTTGGACATATATTTAGATAACGTGCAACATTTTTTTAAACTATTGTTTAAAATGTTTCTCAACATACAGAGTCAACCTTCAGTAACAAGCTCCTTGAAAGAAATATTTCTATTGGCCTCAGATTATTAAATATGGTTATTCTTTTTTATTTATTTGTTACTTATATTATGATAATTATCTTGTCATTTTGAGACACTTCTTGCCATTATATAGAAGTCTCACGGGGGCTTCACTTAGTGAACCTGAATCATAACACGTGTGTTTGTGGCATACTAAAGAATACCCGTCAATTTCAAAAAATATTTCCCCAAGCTCCCTTTTCGTCACCCCTCTCGAATACCCCCCATACCTTGTTTTCCTATAGAANACCCCCAGAAAACACCCTGCCCCCTATTTAGGCAATATATTGCCCCTTCTTTTAGCCTATTTTAAACCCCCCAATATGAATGCACGTAATCATGTATTTCCCTTGTAATAAAGACCCCGTGAGAAGTGTTCCTCTTGCACCTTCACTATTTATTATTTATTCCAAATATTTTTAATATTTTGATCAACTATGCACTCAAGGGTATTGTGTAAGACATTTCTCTTTCTACAAGCATTTTAATAGTCGATCAATGATGTTTCTATGGATCCATTTTTTGTCTTGTTAAGAAAAATAAGTCCATTGAAAATTACACATAGTTTTAGGTTTATCTATCTATTATATTTTTAGCATTTTAGTGGACTATGAATTGATCCTACAATTTTTTTGACCCCTCTAATTGACTTCTTTTTTTCAAAGGAAATGAATTGAATATGGATAAATTATAATTTTTTTGGCTACACATATTCCTCTCAAGTATTTGTTGTTGATCTCTTTAATTATTTTTCTTTATAGAAGAGTTTTTCTTATTTGATAAATTGAACTACATCGTTGGCTAGAAAATTCTAGATATCCTCTAAGGTCTTTCTTACCATATATCTTTATTACTCATATATCCATATTCTTATAAATCTCAAGCATATCAAGCATAGGAAATAGTTGAGAGTGGTATCTTTTATACCTTCCATCCAATGTGTTGTCTTTCATAATGACTAGTGCTTCATCCTTTCATTCACTAGCGAGATCCTCTCTATTTAAGCTATTCTATAACTATTGGATACTCTAAACTTCATTCAAGAATCTCTTGATGTCCTCTTTGTAAAGACCCTTAGGTTTTTAATGGAATTCCTCACCATCCACCAAAAGCCTAGTAGAAGCTCTAATTGATTCCATAGAAGTAGTGAAGGGAACTCCCCCAATAAAAACCTTACCCTAAATCCAAGAATGGGAGAATTGTTAAAGAGATCATTGTTAAAGCATTTCAAACACTAAATGTAGGTGACAATATTTCCCTTAAGTAGCACAGGGAAAAAAACCTCATTATTTTTAAGGGTATCATCATTATCTAGCTCGATTTTGATTAATCTCCCCCATGACAGGCCACAATTTTAAAAGACCTAGAATAGTGACAATAAATTATAATTCCAGCCTACAACTAAAAGATGATAAACAATATTGAGAAACGGAAAGACAAACCCTTTATCCTAAAGATGTTGATCTCTACATCAAGAAAGGGTTGAAGAAAATGACAAAAGGTTCCATTATTAAAATGATAGAATGAAAACTTTTAGGCCACATTATTACTTTAGTCATCCTAGATCATGACACAAACATCCCTTGGGAAATCGTGCAAAGTAGTCCATATTTGCATAGAACTAGTGAAGGGAATCAAGTGTATTAGCCTATCAATCGATTTGTTCCCCTCCTTGAGGGTGCGGGAAAGTCTGACATGATTGAAGGTGGAAAGAATGTAGTGAGAATTGTGAATAATATCAAGTTCATGAGACAACCAGGGGATGCTTCCCCACGAAGCATCATAATTACATTTTTGGAGTCCCATTCACTGATGATTTTCTTAGATGATTTGTCCTGAGCAAGATATATGTCATAAAAAGTTGTTTTCGCCATAAAAAAAATTGGAGGTTAACATAGGTAAGTAGCATATTGCCTTTAAAGTCTCTAGAATTATGCCACCCTACCTGTGTGACTAGGTTGCCTTTTGAAGAGCCACCAAAATTCAACTTTAGCCACCCTGTGTCAAGGGGGGCAAATTTATGGGTTAATGTAAAATGAGGAAGTGATTTTAATTATGTGTCTTGGGATATGTACTAGGGCAAATGAAATGGGGAATGAGCCAGTTTAAAAATATGTTTTCTATTTGTGTCAAATGATTATTAAAAAATAGATGAAATTTAAGCTTCATAAAATATCTTCAATTATATTCTTTCTTGACATAATTTGCATGACATAAAAAATAAAATAAAATTTAAATTTTATTATTTATTAACAACCTTTATCATCATTAATAATGTATCTTCATTAAGATCATTTGTATACATGTTATCATTGACAAGAAATTGTCTTTTTTAACAAACAACTTAACTTAGTAATTTTTAAAATAACACACAAATAAATCATAATCTTTTATCATTTACTTCACCTATTAAGAAATTTTTGTAATGGTGATATATATCATTTTTTAAAGTTAAAGGAATTCAATAATTTTTTTTATATAATTATCAATCTGGTCCACACAATAAAATTTATAGACTTTAAGAAAGCAGACAAAATCTTTGAATCTTATCTTATAGTTTTTGCAATAGAATCATAATTTCTTTAGATGAAGTGACATTAGAAGTGATATATACCTTGAATTTGGTAGCTTTCTTTGAAGGAAAAAAGTTGTTCAACTACCACCGACAAAAGGTTGGGACATATGATATTACATTACATGTTCCTACAAGATTCCTCCTCATCTGCTTTAAAGCAAAATCCAAGCAGAATAACATAGACTGATTTCAGTGATAATCATTTGTAAGTGACAAATGTTAAAAGAGGGAGTCGTTGGAAAGAAATCAACTCATTATGGAATGCACTCAATAGTTTTTTGTTCTTTAAAATGAAAATGGGAATCTAGATGGCAGATTTTTGTATATTTCTTTCTCCATGCTATTGTGTGCCGCATCTGAAAGAAATATATTCATTCTCTTGTTACCTCACTCAAATTTTTTTATGCTCTTTATTTATACTGTAGAATGGTCCCTTCTGAATGAAAGATAAATTTTTTGATGCTCTTTATTTATACTGTATGGACGAAATGAGTTGGAGAATGTGTGGATTGGATGATGGAGGGAGGATTCTGAGTAAAGCAAGGAATGGTTTTATATTGATTTTTTTTCATTCATTGACTAGTGTGTGGTCTGAAAATAGCTTTTGGTTCTTTTTCTTTCTTTTTTTCCATATCAATATTAGATTAAAGAAATATTTATAGAGTTTTGATGGTGAATTTCTATTCATACGTGTTAATAAATATAAGTAAAATTACAATTTTTATATGGAAAAAATATATTTTTACATATCTTTTATTATTATAAAATTAGAATTGTTGTTCTTTTAAAAAAAAATATGAGTAACTTTTTCATAAGTTAAAATATATAAGTTTGATTAGGGTAATAATCAAATTATTTCTTTATTTCAAGCGAACATTGAATAAGAAGCTTTAGAAAGTCAACAATGGTTAATTTGACTTTGTTGAAGTAATTTGTGAACGAACATTAATGTTGTACATGTGGCCCATTAAATCGAATAAACCAAATATTCGCTTTAATTAGAAAAACTCCAAAATATTACAAAAACTGAAGAGTTTTGAAACTAGTCACCTTCTACATAGTTGAAGTTTCAATGTTACAATTACTTGAAAGTGCAAAAATTAAAAAGTACAACATACAATTTAAAAAAAAAATTATAGATGCATTTGTTTATACATTCCATACATTAAAAGGAATGTTTTTATAATTATTTTATTATTAAATTTGAGAAAACTACTTTTTAATTTATACATTAAAATTATAAAGAAACTGCACCCAATATAAACGCTTTATGTTTAATTTACCCCATTTTAATGCTAACTATGATTATTGGCATATGTGGGTCTAAACTCTTGATACTATTCATTACAATATGTCATCTTTTGTAATCATAATTATGATTTCAATAATGGTTTGCTAACTTTGTAAATAGTAACATATTTTCTCTATTTTAGTAGTAAAGTTTTTATTATTTTTTTCTTGCCCTGTAATGTATTCAAAATAATCTTAAAGGAACTAGTCATTGCCTCTTCATTAGCGTGAGTTTGTTGCCTTGTAACATATTCGAAAGACTCTAAATGTAACTAGTTGTTGCCTCTTCACTATTGTGAGCATATTAGGATAAGTGAAATTGTTGTCATTTCACTGACAAAATGTGAATTTTATGTTTTATGCATTTCATTACAGAACTTATGCAAAAACTAATATAATATTTCATAAATTGTCATCCCTTTGCAGTTGTAGACAGGACCCAAATAAAAGTATTCAACTAATTTTTTTTACCTCCCTTGGATATAGACATCACAAATCTTGCGAGGAAAGCAAGGCCTTGCAATGTTTAGTGGTAGAAAATATCTGATTGAAAATTATGGAAAAGATTACTTCTTTAGAAATAAGGGCAACATAAATGTTGGATAGTACAATCACTACCAAGTTAAATTTAAGCTTTGTTATAATGAACATACAAGCTAATTAAGGAAAGATATGTAAACCATTTCCTTTGTTATTCAATTTTATAAAAGAATCTATATAGTCTAAATGTATAGTAGATACTAAGAATTAACCTTCAACTCTTGAAAACCTTGCAGTTCAATGTTATCAACACGTATACAAAATCATTAGTCTACAAAGAATTATTTAAGGAGTCGTAAGCGAGTTGAGGCATCTAGAAAGAATAAGAAAATATGGACAATGAAATCATTATGTATGACAAGTTTGGAATAAAATTTCGATCAACAATAATTCAATGAAGAACGATTATTTTTTTAGTTTTTTTCTTTCTTAAATTCTTTGTTCACTAGAGGAAACCAATGTAAAATCTTAAAAAAACTAAGAAAACAAATTCCTTCTTGGAATTTCCTTACACTTTTTAAATTTATTCTAACCAATTCCTACTTAATAGCATTTTCTCCCTTCATTACCACCTTTGTAAAACGATTGAATGGACTATACATTTTCTTAATTTACACAAGCTAATCCATACTTAATAGCATTGCCTCCATACACTTCACACAAGCCAATCCATACTTAATAGCATTGGCTCCATACAGTTCACCTTACCAATGAGATTAAATGGGCTATACCAAGGGCAATGAGCAAACCGATTTGTATATACAATAGTAAAAGTTCCTTGAACATTATACTCCATATCACATGCCATGTTAAAAATGGCTATATATGGTTGCAATCTGATTTCTAATCAACATTTTCATTGGTCAATTAATTTTTAAACTCTATATACAAAAGATAAATGATAGAATAGTTTATTACAAAAGGTAAAAGATGGTAGAATAGTTTAATAGTGTAGTTTGTGTGAAGGAATTCAACATATAATTAGTCAATATATTGATTCCAATATACCAACTTTTTATTAAACCAAGAAAATACAATAATAAACACATTTTTATATATTTTTAAAATGAAAAATTAATTATTGTTTTAGGTCAAATATGAACAAAGTAGAGACGATTCTTAAGTGTACAAGATTGCAAATTTGAAAAATAATCAAATTACTAGCGTCACCTCCTAAATCAACATAAGCAATAGAAAATCGACATGGATTGTAGAAATCGGAGAAATGCTTGCATTTTGTTAAACAAGTTGTAACCTAAGGGTTTATCCAGTGTAGTGCCTAGAAAAGACAGAAATTATCAAGGAACTTAGTTACTTGAGGTTGATCACCTCTTTTGTCACATTTGTTGGATCTTTATATATTCACTCTAAATTAGCAAGCAAACATAAATTCAATGTTGAAATACATACAAAAATAAATAGTTAAAGAGTAGTGTACCATACTTGGCCCTCTTACAGGTGTTCAAATTAGACACACAAGAAATTATAATAGAAAAATAGATAAATCAAGTTCAAATGTTGAAAACATGAAAAGATTAAAAAAACCATTGAAGAGAGAATGGATAGAAGAGTATTGCGAAATAGAAAAAGGCTATTAAAATGACATATAAAGAAAGATGAAAAAAAATGTTGATTGAGGGGGGTGAAATAGACCAAGGACAAGAATGAATTAAGAAAAATCTTGACAAAACCTAAGGGAATAAAAAGGAAACTAAGGAAAATATGAAGACGATTGAAAATAGCAATATAATAGAGAAAAAAGGGATGGGAAATTATTTGGCGTATGCAAGGGATGTCGTGTAACTAGGAGTCAAGAATACTTATAGAAATATACAAAAATTCAAAATAAAATGAAATTGAATAATGAGAAAATACTAAAAAAATAAAGGAAATAATGACTTAACCTAAGAAAAATGCTTGTAGAAACGACCACGAGTCTCTAAATATTCTTGTTTCCCTTCAAATGGAGGTCATAAAACTATTACAAACATCCATAGCTCTATCTCCATCTCTACCTCTATCTTCCTCTCTCACCCTCTATCTCTAGACATATCTCCGTGTATCTAACCATCTCCCATCTTTCTCTCCCACTCTCCCTCTTCTTAGACATGTATATCTATACCTTTTTCCTCTCTAGTTTTTCTCTCTCCATATTTCTTCTTTCATCTCTTCTCTTATGTCCATCTTGTTAAATATCTATCTCTTTATACCAATCTCTCTCTCTCTTTCTCTCTCTCTCTCTCTCTCAATTTATTTTTCTCTTCTCTATCCATCTATTCCTCTCTCCTCTCTTTATTTATCTCTTCATATTGATGAGCTATAAATGATTGAATGTTTGAAGATGTTAAGTTGATGATCACCGAGCTGCAGAAAGTTAATGCAAGACATTAAATCAGTTAATGTATTATATTTTCATTGATGTCAACTTGATATAATCTGATTTGTCATATACATATTGTCAAAGACTTCAATGAACCAAAGAGATAAATTTTATGTTATTGGTAATGCATAAAAGTTTAGTATACACCAAGTGACAGAAGACACCGATGGAGAGTGCACACTGACGGATAGAGAAACCTGAGAAGAGTCACAGTGATACCCGAGCACACATTACCGAGAAGAACCAACGTGATACCTGATCAAAATTGAAAGTCACAATGTTACCCGACGGTCAGACAACCCTGACAGACAAAGATGCCCAAGGACATATGAAGTTAAGACCAAACAAACAAGGAGTTAAACACTGATCATAACTGAAATTTAGAAATGACAAAAGACTTAGTTGGTAGGAGCTAAATATAGAATTTACTGTTTGATTACATTGTTTTAATCGAACAGTTAAAAGCTAAAGATAAGCTGGAGATTTAAAGCTAGTTTTATTCTAGAAAATAAGAAGAAATGTACGTGATAAAACTAAAGCAAGCTTTAAAGAAAAAAATGACAAGGTTGCAGATCACATCAAGAACAAAGAAGACAAGGACTTAGAAATGGTGAAATCATGTATATAAAGCAGACAAGTCATTCATTATGAAAATGAGAGGATGCTGAAGAGAATTCTGGTGAAGATAGAAGTCTTCATACAGGTCTGATCAAACAAGCTGAAGAACAGAGCTAAAATTTCTGCCAACACCGAGCAATAGAGAAGCAACATCATTCACTGGGTAGAAAGAAGTGGAGCAAAGAAACATAAGAGACATTTGATCAGAAGAGGTATTATGAAATTACAATAGATCTCAACATCTGCAAGTTTAAGTTTTATTTATGAAAAGATCATATACTGCTTCAGTTTAACCATTGATTCATAAAGTCTCTTAACAAAGTGGGTTTTAACTATCCTTTATATATTGAGATGCGTCCAAAGGATTATCAAAAATTTTCTCATGAAGATAGCATAGTGAATGCCAGATATCAAGTGACAAACTATTAAACTTAAATCCTCTAAAAAAGTCGCACTTAATAGTGTATTTGTAACCTTTAACAGGGTTGGCTCTTCCCTGAGCTCACTTCAGAAGAGTGAAAATTTGGGTTACCGGTCCCAAGTGGTTTTTCCCCTAACAGGGTTTCCACGTTAAAAATCCATGTGTCAAATGTGTATATGGTTCATTTCTTTGATGTTTTTCTTTACACAGTACTAAAACAGGATTGATCGGTAAACACTAAGTCATTTACTGTATTTCAGTAAAGGTTAAGTAAAGAAAGACTGCTATTCGGTAAAGCTTAAGAAAAGGGATAAACAATATACTCCGAGCAGTAGTTATTTGATAAGATTATTTAGAGGCATACATCTTGAAGGACTGAAGATAACTAGAGGTTTATATATGTGGTATAAAGTTTTGGGTTGATTTATTAGATTAATTTTGATGCCACATATTCACCTCCCACCTCTCATTTATTCTAACAATTGGTATCAGAGCTTGTGTGCTTAGAAAGAGAGTTCAAAGACTCAATCAAAAGATCACAAGATGAGTAAAAGGGATGTGCCTAAGTTGAACAAGGAAAAGTTTGCATAATGGAAAAGAAGGATACGACTCCACCTATCAGGTATTGGAAATGATGTTACTCAATACTTAGATACTAAATTTGTGTTACCTACTGGACCTCCAAAAGTTGATCAATTGAGAGAAAAGTATGAACACAATTCTATGATGATAGAACTTGCTTCCTCACTCTCCGATGTTGAATTTGAAGATGTGAAAACATGCACCACCGCAAAGCAAATGTGGGACGAATTGAAGCTAGTACATGGAGGAGATGCAAATGTGCTAAGAGCTAAGCTAGAAATCCTAAGAGGAGATTTTGATGACCTAAGAATGAAAGAAGGAGAAAAAATCACTCAGTACAACTATAGAATCAAAGAGGTAGTCAATTCTATCTGAGGAGTAGGAGGTGTACTTGAAAAAGAAACAGTGGTAAGTAAAATCCTAAGAACCTTACTACATGTTTATACTATTAGAGTATCTTCTATACAAGAAATTAGAGCAATAGAAAATAAAAATGTCACTCTAGATAGTTTGATTGGTAGAATTATTTCATTTGAAATGAATAACTTTGACAATAGTGTCTTACCATCTATTGAGTCTGCATTCAAATCTTCTTTAAAGATAAGTAAATAAAGTCATAAACAGACTATAATAAATGACAGTGAAAGTGATAGTGATGACCAAGAACTTGATGAGATTGAAGCACTAATGGCTAGAAAATTGCAGAGAGGAAAAGGTACATACAAATGTAAATTACCATTGGTATGTTTTAATTGTAAAGAGATTGGACACTTTGCTTCTAGATGTCCTAACAAAAGAAAAGATGATAGAAGTAATGACAGAGCTTATGAAAAGAAGTTTGACAGAGGTGATGATAGATATTATCGAAGAAAACGACAATATGATAGAAGAAACAAATGAGACTACAAGGACAAAGGAAAGAAAGGCTTTTACCTGGCTGAGAACAAAGCTAGAGATACTGACACCGAATCTGATGAAGATATTGAGGTGGTATTTGTTGCTATGAAGGATGATTCAGACAAAGAAGAAAGGTATGTTGAAACTGCACTCATATCTATGGTTAGTAAGAATGATGTCTAGATTATTGATAGTGGTTGCACTCACCACATCATTGCAGATAAGGAAAAGTTTGAAACTTTGGAATATTATAATGGTGGATCAGTAAGAATGGGTAATGACTCACCTTGTTCGGTTGAAGGTAAAGGAACCATAATGTTGAATAATGTGATCAGATGTGAAAATTCATATTGGGTGAAAGGACTTAACTATAATCTATTGAGTGTTTCATAGCTGAATAACACAGGTCACTGAGTTGCATTTGAGAGAAAAAAGGAAAATATATTTAATGAATCAGGAAGGTTGATTGATATTGGTGAACAAACAAAAGGTAACCTATTCTATCTTGATGATATTAACACCACTTGTTTAATGGCTAGAAACGAAGACATATGGTTGTGGCATAAAAGGTTGTTCCATGTGAATTTTGACAACATGGTTAGGATAAGAAATAAAAGGAAAGTAAGAGGCTTACCGAGCATGTCAAAGCCCAACCATGTCATGTGTAAGAATTGTCAAAAAGGTAAAATGATAAATTCTACTTTCAAGAGAAAAACCTACACATCTAATGCTATTCTAAAATTAGTTCATACTGACCTATGTAGACCAATGAGAACTAAGAGCTACTATGGTGAAAAATACTTCATTCTATTTGTAGATGGGTGATACCACAATAGTGGGTTACACTTTTTTGCCTAAACGGACATTGAACTCTACATTTTGAGAAAAACTTTCACATTCGGATGCATATTGTCGTTAAACTGTTTGAAATCAGAAGACAAAGT